>JANHZU010008943.1:196065-207331 GCA_032468055.1 Acrochordus granulatus | reverse complement strand
CTGCATTTCTCTTTACGAGCATTTCGCGCTAAGAGTGTTCTTCCGGAACGGATTAATCTTGTCTTGTGAGGCACCACCGTAATTAAAAGTGAATTCTGATCTTCATTACAGCAGTTACAATCAAAATCATTATCCCTCCTCCCTCTTAAATATAACCATAATTGTCCTTTTATTCAACATTTTTCCAATCATCCATTCTACAAATCATCATTTTAGTTCTTTCCATTTTTAGTAAAAAGACCATAAAAGGTTCAGTACTCTGCAAGAGTACTTGTTATTTTATCTTTCATTGTGGGTACTTCATTATATCTCCACTTTATACACATATAATAAATTTGCTGGCCAATGAAATAGTATCATTTTCTATGAATTTATTCATCATAAGCAAATATATTCTTCCAGAGCAGACGTGCCAACCTTGGCAATTTTAAGATGTGTGGACTTCAACTCCCAACTGGTTGAGGAATTCTGGGAGCTGAAGTCTACACATCTTTAAATTACCAAGGTTGCCAACACCCTTGTTTTACATTGTTCCAACACTCTCCTCCCTTCCATAACTTTCATTCCCTCTAGTAATAACCATTTTTTCTTTATTTCAAATTTGTAATCCATAAAGGGGGACCAGCAAATAAAAGAGAGGCCTTTTCCCCCCCAATAACATTTTAGTCCCTTTTACACTCTGTACTTCTGAAAATACATGGTCTTCTCAAAACTTTATTTGTTTTTTTCTTACATATCTTTTTTTCAACAGTCAATCAGATTTCTTAAGAAATTTAAACATTCTTCTTTCCCAAGATATATATATTATTTATTTATTTCAAAAAATATTTTAAATGAGGCAAAGTTCCAAATTTAACTGTCCCTTTAGTCTGTGTTTCAATTTTTTTACTCCTAAGTCATGATAAGCTTTTTTGCATTTAATTCTTTTTAAACCTTTGTAACTAGTTCCTTCCTTTTCACTTTAATCTTTCTCAGACCAAAGGTATATTCACCTGGGTGGCATTAGGAGGTCTGCTGCTTACACCTTAAATTTACTATTTAAACATGCTTTAGAAATTGAATTGGGCAGGCCCAGTATCCTTAAAACAGGCTTCACACGAGGCTGTGAGTGTAGTGTCTTTTCCTGCAACTCCCAGCAGTTACTCACAGGTCACCTGCAGGATCTCTTCAGACTCTGTGGGCTTCCTTGCAAGGAACTGCCCCCTGAAGATCCTGTGGGTGATCTCATGGTTTTTCTTTGCCCATAGAAACTCAGTTAGCTCAGGCATATTGCCTGACTGTTGGTCTTTGCCCCTCCTTCATCCCTATTGTTTTGAAGAGATGTGACAGTCTGTTATATTTCCACCTGAAAGCATGTGTTTTTAGTAAATCTCAAAAGAAAGAACATGAAGGAAAGAAGAGGAATTCTAAATACTTCCAAGAGTTAGGTGGTATACAGCTGGTGTCTCCTTAGCTGATAAAAGATCTCTTGCTCTTGACAGAGACCCCATCAGCAAAGCAAGAAGGAAGAGAAATTTTAAGCTTTCTCTCACATAATACTGTAATTCCCAAAATAGTTTCAGAGTGCAGGGTCACTATTCAGAAAACTATGAAAGGTAGGAAAGGAACTACTAAAAAAGAAAAGGAATAAAAATAACTTCCCTCACTTTGATAATCAAGGAAGAGTGAGAGCCAGTGTAATGTATTAATAATATATATTATTATAATATAATTAATACATTATAATAATATAAGAGGTACATGCCTCAGATTAGACCCAGGTTCTAATCTACCCTCCATCACAGGGTTGTTATGTGGAAACACAGGAAGATGGAACATCTTAAGCTCTTCTATAAGTTACAAATCTAATAAATGAAGGAAGCCTTGACTGGATCAGTGTGCCTTCCCAACAACAGGAATCTTTCTTCCTCTCTTTCTATAGAAGTATGTGTGCTTTATTTAGACAATAAATAAAAGATTTATTTAACAATAAAGAACAATCTTCTCTCCTTCTCTGTTTTAAAATCCCAACATTTTAAAAATGATATTCTGCTACCTATTTTTTTTTTAAATCTCTCACAGCAAGCCTAAAATGTGATGGAAAAAATAGAAATGCAGGTTTATACAATCAGTGAATAATTGCTGGCACATTAACTTTTAAAGATTACTGTTCTTCCTCCTACTTGCTGAAATCCAGGTCTGGTCAACATCAAGCTTGGTCCCAAGTGTCCTTCAGCTTTGATTAATCTCTTTCAATATCCCCACTGTCAGAAGCCCATTCTTACAGCATAGAAAGCAGTAACTTAGCACTTAATTGTGTTTCAACATCACAATCAGTTGGACTATAGGAAGGAAAACCCTACAAACCAGGAGAAGATTATTTTCCCATCTCATATTCTTCTCTCTTTACATATTGTCTACTAGAGACTAACATTTTATTTAACTTTTAATTCTCTGTTTAATATAATCTTATACCTTTTTGTATACATATCTAACTGCCCTGAACCTTTTTGCACACTATATTTCATGTTTATTTTGTAACATTGATGCTGTTATTCTAAGTCACAGAGAAATACAACTTTTCCAAATAATTATATCTGGAATTAAAAGCTTGCTTTAATGTATCTATGTACTTTGAAATAACTTGATAGAGGTAATAGCCTAATGCTGCATCTTTTTAAAAAAATCATTATTGGTTTACCTAAAAAAATGTTTGCCTGATACAAAAAGCAAACTCCAGCTAATTATCTTTTCAAATTCAAAACATAAAGCTTATTTTAAAAAAAAAAACAGAAAAAAATAATAATTGGATTTTTTTAAAATTTCCCTTCTAGTACTAACCACAATGATTCATATTTGAACCAGAAGATATATTTTAGAAGCCAGAAGAGTACGAATGCAACTCTTCTGCAATTCATTAAAGGAGCTTATTTTTCAAAATTGCACAGCTGCTGCAGCAGGCTTCTTCCACTGCAGCTACACAATGCTGGAAACAGACAAAGCTGCAATGATAACAGCTGTGTTCAGCCTCCCATGTATTTTGAAATTCTTCATCCAAACTGAATCTAATGCATTCCATATTCTATTAATTATCCCTGACCTTGATTAACTTTCTGAAATTAGCTAGGAGATCCTGCTGCCATTTAGCTGGACCAAACAAAACCCATCTATTTTCTAAGTTGTTAAGAAGTAGGAAATCACACTAACAAGATTATTTCTCCAGTAGGGTCCCTTTCTAATGTTTTGGCCTATAAGTGCCATCATTTCACCACTGATCATTCTCATTCCATCTGATTACAATTTAAGAAAACCACTTAGGAGAGACCAAAGGATTTGGAGAATAAATACAAAACCCTAGTATCTTTCACCCTGCACCCTGTTATGTGTGTTCCTGATGTGCAATTATGTACATAAGGGCACTACAGGACCAGAAATAAGATTCACATTGTCACAGCAATCAATTTCCAAAAGTGGTCAGCTAGATGCGTTCCAATATTTACACATATCATGAAATGTCACTTGGGCTCAAACCAAAAGAATGAATATATTATGAATTAGTAGCAACAAGCTATGGAAAAACCTATACTAAAAACTTTATACTTTACCTATACTTTACCCAAATGAAAATGTGGTTGTGCATCTCTAGGATGAAAAACTGAATTCTGAATAGGCATTCCCAACATAAGAAGACAACCAGAAACAAATAAAAGCAAAATTAAGTCAAAAGCCAGTCCAAACTCGTCAATTGCCTTGTTGATGATGAAAAAATGTTACAACTGTTCATAAAATGGCTTCTCGCACCATATGACTCTGGTAACATCAATTCCAAAAGTGTGCAGTTTCCTTTGCTTAAAACCCAGCTGAGAGAAAAATATGAATGTACTTAAGTCACCCCAGAAACTAATTGCTATATAAAATCTACATAAGTAAACAATTTAGTTCCATATTATGGGAAGGCTACAGAAGTTAAGATTACGCCAAACAAAGCTGACATAGCCGCACACAGAATTTTAACATGCTGATTGTGTTAAAAACATTGCACAAGGATTTTTTCCACTTCGTAAAAAGCCAAACTGTTTACATGCTTAAGTGGCTAGAAACTTGGCTATTGGCATGTGGTCTATTTTGTAGCATAACCTCAAGAATAAGAGAAGCAGCATGGAAATTATTTTACCTGCAAGTGAGGCCACTGCTTGATTAGGAAAATTCTCAAGATAAAATTTAATTCATGGTCTAAACATACATGCAGAGAGATGAACAAAAATGATTCAATTGAAGATAAACAAGAGTAGAACAGACAAGAAATCTAGCAAGTAGTTGAGTGATTTAATGATGACAGGTCAAACTATGATGGTCTCCTGTTGTCCACAAAAGAGCAAAAAAGAAACAGAGTTCATGCTACATGAAACATCACTATTATAGGACCAATCACTAAGATAAAAAATGCTAGAAAAGAACTTTCTCTGAAGATCTTCAAGTTCTAGCTAAATTGTGGGAGACAAAAAAAATTGCTGAGATTTTTAAGTGAGATGGAGATGCATATCAAGTGGATAATGGCAGCTACTTTCTAGGGAAAAATTAGCTGGTGTGAATTGTATTGCTGGAACTTAAGGAAATTATATCATCAAAAATAGTAAAATGGGCCTGTTGAAAAAGGAATTGAAACTACTTTTTGAAATCATTGAGCAAAACAGAAATATGACTGACTTTTCCATTTACTTCCAACTTTGAATATTGGCTTTCAGTAGAATTTTTTTTCTACTTTTTTCAATTTTTTTATTCACCAGCAAGCCATCACAGATGTGATCTCGCAAGTCTGCAAATTAAGCATTATGTGCATATAATATACTTTCTTGGCTTTTTTTTCTTTTTTTCATTCTGCAGAATCCTTGGTGCTCTCTGAGCTTGCTTGCTTGCTTGCAAACCTTATCCTTTTCATAGCTGGTGCTGGTTGTTCAGTAGTGGGTTGAGTTGTCAGGCATTTTTTTATAAAGTTCTGTGGATATCCATTTTGTTGGAAGATGATATATTGGTGGTCTGTTTCCCATAAAGTATATCTTCCAATAAAACAGATAACATCACCATACATTAAAAACATCTCAGATACAACCAACTGACCTTTACAACCATGGGGCATCACTGTAAAGCACACAAACCAACTAAAGCCCTCTAAAACATCAGAAGTGAATCCAAAGACCAAGTAGCTCAAAGAAGGAAAAATAGGACTCATCTACAACATGCAATGTAAGGACTATAAATAGGTCTATGTAGGACAGGCAGGCAGGCTGAAGACTAGCAGAGCACATCTAGAGACATGATGAAAACTACTTAATCTCACAAGACATAGACAGATTCAACTGTCCATGTCTTGTGAGATTATAGTATAATTTCAACTGATAAACTATGAGCATCTTAATCCAGGCTACATCCAAAAATGTTGGGGAATCAACTCTCAATACACACAAAGAGATAAACCACATTTACACACTATTCAATAAAATGTTAAGAAGGAAAGAAAAAGCCCAGTACATATCCTTTCTAGCAGCCAATACCCAGATAAGCAAGGATAAATACCAAGCAAACAATCAAGCAGAAAAAATACCCTAATCAAGTAACTACTATCCCATTAAAAAAAGCTATTTCATGTAAACAGGGAGCAATAATATCCCATTCATAGAAATCAGAAACATTCACTGTGCTGCCCTAAAAGTTTCATTAATCAAAAGGAATGTATTTATTTAGTATCTAATTCGGCTAAATGTGATCCTAAACGCATTCAGTTACAAGGAAGGTCCATTGAAACTGTGACTATCTGTCCTTTCCAGATAACTACTAAACAGCAAAGCTTGATTCCTAAATCTAGTTACAATCTCCTCTCCCTGCTGCTGTAGCCATTTCCCATACTATTCCAGTAAATACTCCATGGTCTTATCCATGGTACATCCATAATCTATATGATATACTTGTGATGGTACATTCCCAGTCTACGTGGGTGGTACTGAGCAGAATGAAAGGGATGGGATCTTTGAAATTTGGATGTCCATTTTGCTCAAAGGACTTTCTACAGCTAAAAGGAGAACACCCCCCAAGAACACCAGCAGAGAAAGCTATTTCATGTAAACAGGGAGCAAACTTCACACTCACTAGCACTGATGTTACCAACTTAGGTAATGAAATGCCTGCAAACAAACAACCAAGTTAAGATAGTAGCAAGGACTCCACCATTCAACTCTGAGCTAGATACATTTTCTTCTATGGGAATAATCTACAGTAATTCATTAATAAATAAAATGTGTCCCCTTTCAGACTCTGTTTTTCAAAAAAAGTATCATTTTAGACAAGCCTAGGAAATGGCAGATGCGAGAAATGTATTCCCAAAGAGCCTCCTGCAACACCAGTGAAGCTTTCAAACATTTCTTATTACCTCAATATACCCCAAGGTCTAAATATCTGAGATATTTATGCCTGAAAATAAGCATCTGCATTTTGTTGAATGAATATATGTTATTGGAAGATTTTAAAATTTATCCCCTGGCATAAGAGCAGATTTCTGTAAAAGATTTGGGTACTTTTCAAATGAACATGTCATTTACAGATGGCATCTAAGAAAATCACTATGCTATAGATTGTTAACAAGAACCCTTGCTTGAGGAAAGCATGCTAAATTACCCCAGAATTAGATTCCTGTAGCATTATGCCTTTTTCCTTTGTTCCTTTAAGAGAGGCTAATTCAGTTTGGCAGAATAGAAGAATAACCAAAATTCTGTGGTTAACTCTTATCTGATTTTCAAAGAACAAGAATGTCCAACACCCAAGCAAACATGTAACACTGCTTGTATATATTAAAGGCAAATACTATATCCACTAGAAAACTGTTGAAGATTGGTTATTTTCTCAAATTGTGATACGGAAAACAATTCTACCCTCCCACCCACAAACTTTCTGCCTAAACTGTTTTTCCTCCCCACTTCATTCTGTGCACTATAGCGACCACCCTCCAATTCTCTCCCTTTCTAAAAAGGGGGCCTCCAATCTCTTAGCTCTTTCATTTTGGGCCCTCTTCCCATTTACTTTCTCAGACATTTTGCCACCCAGCAAGATGGAGCAAGAATAAACAGGAAAATATGCATTCAGTTTGGCTATATATACTTAAATATACACATATACTTGCACTCAGACATAAAAAGAGATCCCAAAATCTATTTCACTAAATCCCATGGAGAACCAAGCTAAAATTTCAATATTATTCTGTCACCTTGAAAACTACACTTTTTAAAATATCCCATTCATAGAAATCAGAAACATTCACTGTGCTGCCCTAAAAGTTTCATTAATCAAAAGGAATGTATTTATTTAGTATCTAATTCGGCTAAATGTGATCCTAAACGCATTCAGTTACAAGGAAGGTCCATTGAAACTGTGACTATCTGTCCTTTCCAGATAACTACTAAACAGCAAAGCTTGATTCCTAAATCTAGTTACAATCTCCTCTCCCTGCTGCTGTAGCCATTTCCCATACTATTCCAGTAAATACTCCATGGTCTTATCCATGGTACATCCATAATCTATATGATATACTTGTGATGGTACATTCCCGGTCTACGTGGGTGGTATTGAGCAGAATGAAAGGGATGGGATCTTTGAAACTTGGATGTCCATTTTGCTCAAAGGACTTTCTACAGCTAAAAGCCATCATTAGATACAAACTTTCATCCCAAAATGCCTCCAGCTTACATAAAAGCAAGATCCATTCTTATGCACAGGCATGAAGATTAATTTTTTAAAAGGAATTATTTATTTTATTCCAATTAGCAAGCCACTTGCATAATAAATGCTATTAAAATCCTTGAATATTCAAAAGTTTCATGTTGCAATATGAAACAATATTTTGTAAGTCACCACTAAGATATAGCTGATTGTTGAATAATTAAATATAGGGAAGAATAAAATATGAACATGTTTCTTATTTGGAAGAGCTTGTAAGAAAACTCTAGAATATGTGTGTGCATTTATATATATATAAATATATATATATACACACACACAGTCTCATTGTATTCAAATTAAGTAGCATAAAATTAATATATTAATATATTTTATTTATATATATATACACACACACACACAGTCTCATTGTATTCAAATTAAGTAGCATAAAATTCTAGTTGCTACAGCAATGGAAACTAGAATTCCCCATGCTTCTCACGGAGTTCTTCTGTAGACTAAAGTAGACTTCTGGGTGTGTATATAATGTATAGTAGTAATAATAATAAGTATGGATAATTGATGTGGAAGTACCAGGGAACAGTAAAATAGAAGCCAAAGAATTGGAGAAGATCACAACATACCAGGATCTGAAAATCAAAACTGAAAGATTATAGCATTAGCCGGCTATGGTCGTCTCAGTGATTATCGGCATACTGGGTACCTATCCAAGAAATCTTGGATGGCACTTAAAAAATCTGCACATTGACAAAATTTCCATGTCAATCATAAAAGGCCACACTATTTAATCCAAATATACACTATGCTGATACAGTACAACTTGATTCTTGGGAAGAACTTGATGCTTATAAAGGCCAGCACCAGCTAAAGAACTGGCAGGTGTGATTTCACATTTTTGTGTATATAATAACTACAATATCTCCCAGTGCAGCGCTATCTCGACATGGTTGTGTGGCTCTGTGGAATATGATGAGAGATTCAATCATACTGGACAGGTTTCATCAGAGGAGCCAGATGAAGATTGTCTCTTCCATAAAAAATATAGTGAGAAGTAACTTACAGAAATCTATACTGGCTCAGTCATCACCCAAGTCAACAAGGACTGCACTAAGTGTTGGAATTCCTGGATATCTGGTCAAAAATGGGCTACAGACTCAGGACTCTTGGCTGAGCAACCAGGGCGAATTGCTGCAAAACTGCTAGAAGAAAAGGTGTCTACCAGTTACAGATATACAAATGTTGAAAACAAAGAAATAATGATCTGTTATTACAAATCAAGTCCATCAAGAAGGGATACCTGAAAAGAATGTACCAATTCTGGAAAGAACGACATACAGAAATAGAAACAACAGAACAGAGGCTAACAGATCAGCGTTGTTTTATAATAAGAAATAAAGAATTCACAGAAGCAGAATTGAAAGAACTACAAAGATCTAGCCAGGGCAAAGAAACCAAAGCTTTGCCAGAAGTAGCTTTCAAGGCAAACTAGGAGGAGGCAGCAATAGAGGAAACCAGATGAGATATTGAATCATTTTCATTCCCAAATCAGGCACCCTCTCCTCTGCCTTCTCCTCAGGAAGAACAAAGCCCTCTAATAAAGAAAAACTGAAACAAAGAATAATTGAGCATCTACAACAGCACAAAAACAGCAGAATAAGACTGCCTGAACTGAAGCTTGTTCCAAAAAAACAAGTAGCACAAATATTAAAAGAGACCAATACTGTAATATCAAATATAAGCACCAACTCACTGCAACCAACTAATGTACAACATGGCTACAGTTATAACTGAGTACCTAGGACTCGGTCATAATACTTTTCTTCAACAAAGAAGAAAAAAAGCCAAACAGTGCAGCACCAAAATGGAAGATCAGGCTGGAAAATAATCTCAGCAAGCTAAGATTAGATGCAGGCAAGCTAGAACAAATGAAAGAAAAGAAGCTGAAGAACAAGAAGACCAAAGAATACCTGATCGAGAATGTCTTTGTATATTCTTAATTCAGACCATGGTTTGTAGTAAATTTTTGCAAAGGTAACTAGACTTTTAATACAAGATGTTATTGGAAAATGTTTTGCATTCTGTCTAGAAGACTTTCTCAAACACATGTAAAAAAGAAAGGAATGGTAAGAAAATATGTACGCTTCTAAAAAGGGGACAAGGACAGAAACAGCAAATTCTCATGCAGGAAAACATCATCTGAAATAGAATCACTGCTCAACACTGTCCATATATACAGCCAACATAACACAATGGAGTTTGGACTGGACAAATGTGCTATCCTCACTATCAATAAGGGAAAAATGGTGAAAACCAAAGGACTCAAGATATCTTATGGAAATAACATTGAGAGTTAGGATGAAGACAATCACTACAAATATCTGGGCGTCCTTCCAGCTGGCAACATCAAGCACACTGAAGACTCGAAGTTCAGAAGTGCATACATCACAAGAGTGAAAAAGATCTTAAAGTACAAATTTAGTGAAGGAAATACTATCAAGGCAATTAACACCTGGGCAATTCCAGTCATTAGATACACAGCTGGAATAGTGAACTGGATTCAAGGCCCTGAATAGGAAGACCAGAAAAACAAGAACAAAAAATCATGCCCTTCATCCACTCAGTGATGTTGACAAACTCTACCTACCAAGGAAAACAGGTGGGCATGGAATGTCACAAGTACACTAGACAGTTGAAGAGGAGAAAAGGGCATTGGAAGAATACCTGAAACACAGTGAAGAAGATGCACTAAAGCTAGTATACCAGGAAGGCTTACTGAATACTGGCGAGATGAAACTGGTATACAAAGAAGATCAAATTAAGACGAGAAAAGAGATATGGGAAAGCAAAGCATTACATCGACCTGGCAATGGCTATGAGCAGGAAAATTGAAGAAAGAGACAGAAGGGCTAATTCTGGCTACATAAGACCAAGCGTTAAGAACAAATGCATACAGACTAGAATTGAAAAAACAATAATAGACAGCAAATGCCATCTTTGCAAAGAAGCTGAATAAATAGTGGACCACCTAGTTAGCTGCTGCAAGAACATTGCACAGACTGACTACAAACAATGGCATGATAAAATAGCACCAATTGTGCACTAGAAAATCTGCAAGAAATACCATTTGCCTGCAAAGTAAGAACTGGTGGAATCATAAAATAGATAAAGTAATAGAAAATGAAGAAGCCAAATTGTTCTTTGATTTCAGAATGTAAACAGGCACCTGCTACATAACACTCCAGACTTAAAAGTTGATAGGAAAGACAAAAATTCTGGATAGTGGATGTGGCAGTGCCTGGAGACAGCAGAATAGAAGAGAAAGAACTGGTGAAAATCACAAACAACAAAGACCTGCAAATACGAATAGAACGACTATGACAAAAGAAAGCAAAGGTGGTACCAACAGTAATAGGTGCCTTGGATGCAATCCCAAAACAACTGGAGCACCACTTGAACACCATCGGCATTGACAAATTCACCATCAGTCAATTGCAAAAGGCAGTATTATTCAGAACAGCCTACATCCTGCAATGATATCTTTAACAATATCAAAGTACAATAT
>JANHZU010008943.1:156677-168491 GCA_032468055.1 Acrochordus granulatus | reverse complement strand
AATAAAGATTAATGTAGATCTTAAGAATCATTACATTAGAAGTGCCATATTGAGAATAGGAATGTCTATTCCTAGACAATTGCAAAAATGGGTCTCAGCACAAGAAGCATTTTATTGGAAAGAAACAGTAAAGAAAAATGGTCAACTTACTGAGTTGTTAGAACAGGAATATGGAGAATATAAGATGAAATCAAGAGAACAATTGACTGCAGAGGTCAAATCAATGGTTTTCATATACATAAGAGAAAAGTTTAAGGTAGATAATAAGACATGGAAATTTAAGGTAGATAATAAGGCATTGAGCAGCAGAAAACAGAATTTGAAATTGATCTATGTACAAATGTTGAACAGGTAATTGCTAAAATGTATAAAGTTTTACTGAAATTTGAATGGAAGAACAAGTGAAAAACTGATAAAATGAGCTAAGAACTTTGAATACCATATACAGATGGAACAGTGGGAAAATGTGGTTAAAATGATTGAAATTTACATACTTATATGTAAGTACATCATTTTATAAACTTAGAATGTTTATAAAATGATGTACCATTGGCATATGGCTCCAGAAAAAATTGTCTAGAATGTATAAAGGTACTTCAAATTTATGTTGAAAATTTGGACAAATGAAGGGACATTTTTATCATCTCTTTTAAATTTGTAAAAAGACATAAATTTCTGGGTTCAAATATATATAATGATTCAAAGAATGTTAAAGACCAACATTCAACTGAAACTTCTCTTCAGCAGCAGCAGCCAGAGTCCAGGGCCATGGAAGCTTTGGGAGCTAGAATGCAACAGCAGTAGTAAATATCAAGGTATCTCCCCCAAAATTCAGTTATATCGGTCCATTTATCTAACATATTTATCTGAAAGGAAGATGACACTAAAGTTAAAATTATTTCCATTCCATCCTCTTCAAAAAAAAAGATTAAAAATCACTTAGATTAGAAAAACTGTTGGGCCTACATGACTCTCCCGCTAATTAACTAGAGAAAAACAATTAACAGCCATTCCAGATGTACATATTATGGTTAACGTTGGTAATTCATTGTCTATAAATTCATCCATTCTTTTTATTAGAATATTTAAGCCTTTGGTTATCACCAAGGCATCTTAGGGCAATGAATCTCACAAATTAAATTACATGCTTTTCTGGAATATAAGCTTTTTTTAATTTGGTCGCCCTATTAATTATAAGGTTTGTCCAAATTACTTGCCTGTGTTTCTTGTTACAGAACATCTAAAAAACATAAACCTTGCAAAATGTCTGTTTTTATCCCAAATAACTGTTTTCCTTTCACAGCAGACATCTAAAATAGCCTTCTCTGTTTATGGGATAATACATGCCTTTGTTTTCCTTAACTGATTAGGTTCTCAGCCAATACCTTCTTTACAATTCCTGTCTCCTGCTTGTTATGGCCATCTGAAAGACTTACAGACTCAGTATTTTGATTCAAAATGGTTCTTGCATCTGATTCCTGATCAGCCAATTGTCTGCAGCCTACTACTCTGTAATAGGAATGAAACAGCATGGGATGAACTAAAGGTAGTCTTTTTATATATCTTATAAAAGATAACAATGAAGCAGCATGTTGTTAGAAGGTTAGTTTCTTGGATAATGACATACGCCCATTAAATACTTGTGGAAATCATTGTTTTACTACAAGTAAGATGCTTAAGACACTCTTTAACAAACAGCCAAAGTGGGCCAGGGCTGAAGAGTTTGTAACTGAGAGACAAGGCAATTTAGGGAATGCATGCCAGGAAGACAAATAAAGTGTACAAGCAAGGATGTAATTGGCATAAAGTTTGGAGAAAAATATTATAAAGTGATTCTTCTCTTATCAAGTGAAGTGAAACTGCAGGTGTACCTATAGGCATCTTTTAGCCTCTCATATATTGTGAAAATATAAATAAAGAGAGTGAGGACCATGAAGGTGACTATAGGAGTTTCTTTGAGAGAAAAAATGATAGAATAAAACATAATTGCTCTGGGACTTCAGAATTCAAACAAACATAACATTCCAGATATAACAATTCAAGATAAAAAAGATAAAAAAGTCTGGATAGTAGACCTGGCAGTACCTGGAGACAGCAGAATAGAAGACAACTGGAGAAAATCACAAAATACAAAGACCTGCAAATAGAAAAAAAGAAAACAAAGTTGGTACCAATAGTAATAGGGGCCTTGGGTGCAATTCCTAAACAGCTAGAACACCACATGAACACCATTGGCACAGACAAAGTCACCATCAGTCAATTGCAAAAGGCAGCATTATCTGGAATATCTTACATCCTGCAACAATACTTTAAATACCATCAAAGAACAGCATCTGCCTATCCAAGGTCTTTGGGAAGGACTAGATAGATAGGTAGCCAAAAATGACAAATCCAGTCTAAATATCTTGCTGACTGTGACAAAATCATAATAATAAAATACTTGGACAATATTGAACAAATGGATATTTGGCATAATGTTTTGGATAATGAGTATAATTATTTGTTGCTATGGGGTAAAGTTCCAGTATTCCACCAGAGAGGAGCTGATAAAATCAAACTGAGAGGCATTAAAATTAAACTATGTCTCCTGATTTACAGCTGCTGCTTTTAATGAGTATTTTAAGGAAATTATCATCATAGCTATATTGGCACAGGAATCTTCTTAAGAAAAAAGAGTATCTTTTTGACAAAGCCTCAGTGATAAAAGAAAAATTAGAAACAATTGGATAAATGGGGTTTGCATATAGGCTAAATTCTATTGAGGTTAACTCTGGATTTGTTTAAGAGATTATTAAATTCCTGGAATTCATGGGATCTCCATATCACATGCTGAGGGCAATTGTCTCAACAGAATAATGACAAAAGAAAGATAATTGTAGAACTCTGCAGAGAAAAAGAGTAATTTTGAAGGTCAAGAAAATCATTCCCATGTTTGAAAGACAACTTATTGCAAAAGAAGGATAGACAATTAAAGAAGGAAAGACAATTAATGCAAAAGAAGGATAGAAAGGGAGAAGAAAAACAACAGTTGCAGTCTGATGCAAGCTAGCTTGTTTTAATCATAGAAGGGCATATCTATTATTATGCACAGTTTTATCTGATTAATGATTTGGCTGCTTGATATTATGATTTATGCCATGCCAATGTTTGCAGTGTTCCTGATTGTGACACCTAGTAAGCATGGATGGGACATAATCTGGGATCTATTCCAGCCTAGCTTTGCTTTTGGAAAAAGGATGGGAGGAGGATAGTAGAAAGCTGTTTAGGAAATTTCTTGGTTACATCCTGCTACATGTTAGCTACCAACCAGTTACCAAGATTATATTGTACTCACTTAAAAATAAAATAATCTGTTGTAATTTAAAAAATGTGAAAAAGATGGCAAATGATTTTTGTGGCTGTTTAATGCTGATTGGAAGGAAGGAAAATGAAAAAGATCTACAAAGTTTTGAAATGAATTTACTCAAAGGAACTAGAGCTACGTATACTAACAACCCTGTTCAGTTTATTGAGAAGAAAGCCCTGTTGATAGAGCTAGACAGGGTCATGAAACTATCTCATAATCTTATTGCCAAGAGACCTATCTTAACTTTCAGGAGGAGGTTGTCCCACAGAGTTTGGCCACAACAGGGCAACAACAGATCTTCAAGCTCATTTTAGTATGGGGGATGCTCATTATCCCCAGCCAAAGAGATAAATTGGATAGATCAGATCTATTTGCAAAAGGTCAATTTTCAAGTCCTAAAGTCAAGCCATATTGGGCTCTAAAGTTTAAAGCCAACCCTTTGAATTGTACCCCAAGTGGAAACCAGTTCAGCTCCATAAATTTTGGCTGTAATGATTCTCACCCACCAGTGTATAGACCACTGCATTTCATACCAAATAGTCTTCAAAAGTAGGTTCAAGTGCTCCACATTACATTAGGCTATCCTGGTAGTGATAGGCCTGAGAGATTTCTAGTCCGGTTTTTATCTCTGTATTGCTCATCATGTTTGCACCAAAGGATTTCCAGTTCAACTTTAGATCTTTGGTTTTACTTTAATTGCATTCTGATTCAGTGCAAAGAATACTCATGTGATAGTTGGTTATCAATAATGAATATTATTGATAATTCTACTATTTATTTTTTGCTTAATTTTCTAATTTAGAGATGTGGCAATTTATATTTTTTAATTGCTGCACCTTTTTTAATTAAAATATCTGTTAAAATGAGTGTAGGTGGTCCTCATTTAGCAACTGTTCAGTTAACAACAGTGATAATAAAAAAGTAATTTTACAAAAATCCTTGCATTTATGACCTTTCAGGGTCTATAAAGCAAAGGAAAGTTGAAGTAAGATTGTAAGCACAGTTGCAGTTTCATTTAATTATTGCTTAATTTAACAACCTACCTACCGGTCCCAAGTGTAAATACTGTATAAATGATTACCTGTATAGTTTGCTAAATATGCATAAGTACTTATAAATACTTCTGGATTGCAAGTCAACTAACATAACACAGTTATGCACATAAAAGCGGATTGAAATACATTTAGCATTGTCTGGACATTGCTAAAACTAATGATAAATTCAAAGCATTTATATCCAAAGTATTAATCTGAGTGATGCAAAATAGAATTTGAACAATGCAAAAAGTAATATTAAATAACAGTAACAAAACATCTAAGAATATTACAATTGCTATTCTATTTGTTCCATGTACTTTTTAGCCTCAAAATGGTTAAAGGATCATGTCTTATGAATGAAATTGGGTAGAATATTCCTATAACATAAGCCACTTGTCATTTAGCTGACTGCCAGAAAGATTTTGATCCAGAAGAACCAGATGCAGTTTAACATTCCATTATAAAATATAGTTTATCTGTTAATCTGCAGTGTTAGTGAGCAGATAAAATGGGATAAGTACTATACCTACTAACCAGTACTAATTTGCAGAAAGGGATGATAAATTAATTGGAATATATTTTTTCTATTGAGTTTGGAGGGGAAATCAGCTTTTGTAATAATAGTATTTGGGTTTGTTTTTCCCCCCTGCAGCTTGCTTGTGAAACTGCAGAACATGTTTTGCAGTTGACAGTCAAAGATCCATGGATTTTGCTTGGCGGAGGTTGTACCGAAACTCATGTGTCCTCCTACATAAAGCATAAGGTTTGAAAGTTTCAGGGGGGGGGAATTTAAAACAAATTCAGGCTCCTCAGCATACACACGCTTATGAGCACAAATGAAACACCTTAGTAACCAGATATGTTATACAACATTTAATATATGTATGTCTCTATATATTTGTATCATATAATTTATATTAAGGCTGTTGATAAATAAAAAAGCAATGTATAATCCCTAACCTATGTAAGCCACTAAGAGTTTCCAGAAATTGGCAGCATAGAAATATGATTAATAAATAAAATAAATAAGGTAAAGACATTGTTGAATCAAGTTTGATTCCTACTGGCTTCATGTTCATTTAATTTTCTGAGCAACAATGCAGAAATAATTTGCCAATGCCTTTTCCTAGATTTTATTTTGTATAGTATATTTTTTAATTCCCAGTTTAGCTTGGATTTAGGCCTTGGGATCTCCTGGTGTTTTCCCATCCACATTAACCAAATCTGCCCCTCCTTATTTTTTTTAGGATCAGCTAATTATGGCTAGATGTTGGCATCTGCTGTTAGGCACAGGAAAAATATGCAGAGGTTCTCTGTTGGAAAACAAATATAGCCTAAAGATGCCAATTTGCTCTTTAAATGCGCCTTTGAAGCCATATAATATTTTTCCAGGAATAATAATGAGATTCTCTGATAAAAAATATTATGTGGGCTCATTGGTTCTTTAGGCTCTAATACTGTACAAAGACCTCAATCTTCTATTCATTTCCCAGAGAATGAGCCTTACTCATTCAAGAGGACTTACACTAGTCCTCGATTTACAACCAGTTGCTTTGTGACCATTTGAAGCTATGACAAACCTCTCCAGGGATACTTACAACCCAGTTCTAATGTTCGGCTACCCTCCATACCTTCCATGGTCACATGGCTGGATTTTGGGCACTCGGGAACCAGCTTTTATTTATGGTCATTTGCGATGTTCCACAGTCATATGACCACATTTTACAATGTAGTAGTTCAGTGAATAACAGCTTTCATTTTCTCCCTCTCTGTCCTAGAGTTGTAGTATAACAAAGAGCACCTTGGAAGATTTATGCTGTTCTTCGGAGGAGTTTCACTCAGTAACTGACTGTTTTTGCCACTCACTGGAGTCCATTGCTCGTTCTCTGGAGCATGACAGTGGTGACATTCTCACTGATACCCATTGGGGCCATTCATGGTCTATTCCACCTAACATTCCTAGCAACTCTGATTGGTCGGATTTTGTTCAAAAGTGTGGGTGTGGCCTTTGCAATAAACAGGAAGGCCTCAACTGGAAGATGCTAAATTGTCATTCTGTTTCTTTCTTTCCCCAAAACTGCATCAATGAGTCCTCTGTAACCTCTGATGACAATCTTGTCCTGGATTGTTTTGCATCAAAAAGGAATGGTCTGCAAGTTGCAGTGGAGACAGCCCATCTGATTTTAGATCTGTCACATATAATTGAAGATCATAATTAGTTGTGCATGTGTGGTTGGCAAATGTTATATATTTGTGCTGGTGTTTCTAGGCCTCTTTCCAAGCACCTTTCCTTGCAACTTCTAAAGAATCTGTTACAAACATTGGAATTCTCAAGGTTATGATTGGTAGCAAAATTGCAAAAAAAATTTGCAAAACTTTCTCAAAAAGGCAACTGGACTTCTATTATTTGGTGTAATAGGAAGATGTTGCATCTCCCATCCAGGAGACTTTATCAATTCTTTTTCTATGAAAAGCAGAGATATGGCAAGAATATATATGTTTTTCACATGGCAGGTTACAGGACACACATCAGAAAAAGGTTCTCACAAAGCAGACTAACAGAGTAATAAAAGCTAAGCAATAAAGGTTTAGAGAAAAATTTTGCCCTTCAGGTTCAGCACAATACACATTAGAAAGGGCTGGAAGGTATTTGGGAAGATAAGACAAAGCTACATTGTAAACAGGAGATAATTGATGTTTAATTCCAACCTCCTCTATTAAATGGAGGATTTAATGTGTTTACATAAATAGATTATTTGATTCTCCTTGATATCCAGTTAACTTCCTTATCCAGGATCTGGATTTTGTAGCCATCTAAGGAATGACCCTTGTCCTTAAGATGAAATAGACTTCAGAAGACTGATCTTTATGTTGTTGAAACCTTTTATAAAATGACTGCTTTGTCTCCCCAGTGTAAAAATCTGAACAAACTTTGTATGGCAACAATTACCTATGTTTGGATATTTTGCCTTTTGGGTGGACTAGTTTGTGCTTCAACATGTTCTTGGGTTTAAAGTGCACATATATGTTATGTTTATTGAAAATCCTCCTGAGTTTCTCTGATACTCCAGCAGCATATGGAACAGACCATGTTGCTGTGTTTGTTATAATCTTTCTTTGCATCTGTTGCGGGAGGGTTACTATTAGATTTTTTTTGCAGCTTTGACAAAGAACCAATCTGGATAGCCATGATTATTGAGAACTTTTTTGATGTGAATATTTTTTTTTATCCTTTCATGTTTGAAGGCAAAATATCAGTATGATGTTGTAAGATTCTGATCAGTTTGTGTTCCAATGGTTGGTGGGAGTAGAAGACTCTCACCTCCTATTGTATGTGTCCTGTATATATTTATATATATATTCTTGCCATTTCTCTTCTTTTCACATGGAACTGATAAAGTCTCCTGGATGGGAGACAAAACATTTTCCTATTATATCAAATAATGATGCCTTTTTGAGAAAGTTTTGCAAATTTTTTGGAATTTTGCTACAAATTATGACCTAGTTTAATGAGAATATACATAGATACTGTCATGATTGGTGTTTCCCACCAATCTAGAATTGGAAGGAAAAAGCAGTTCCGTCTGCACTGCTGATCTCAGAGAAGCATTTGCACACATGCAAGTGTCTTAGGGGGCCACAATTACAGAGCAGAAACATTTGTTGCAAAGATAGCATTAAATCATTTCTTGATGTAATATAAATATATTTGATTATTTGCATGTTTGAATGTTTTTAAAAAGGTATGTGCTATTAAAAATATTTATGTACTGTACGTATATAATATTTTTGCTGGGATATATCACCACTGTGTGTCCAGAATGTGAAAAGTAGAAAATTGTGATGAAACAAAATCTTATTTTACAGATAATAGCATCAGAAATTATTTTAGCCACTTTACTAAATGGTGGTACTCACCACTTATTGTATATATTGGTTATGCATATAATACATTAATTATAGTATTTAATGATTATGAAGTGCAACATAAATGGAATCAAAATAATTTATTTTTCAAAAAGCTGAACAGTCCAAACAAATCTTGTTTCCATGCTCAATTTAATAACTTTAAATCAAAACTGGTTTAATGTCATAAATTCAAAATATTTTTTCAAGAGTATGTACAAAAACATAAACTTACTAGTATCAGTTAAATAATTTATATTTCATCAAGAAAAGTATTTCTCATGTCTTTCCTGTAACCTTTATTAATTTCATTGGAGACATGTAACAGGAAGTAGATTATTTTGTTATCTACTCCCACCTTCCAAAAAACAGAAACAAGTAAAAATATGAGATTCTTTCTTATTGGCTTTTTTGAGTTAGCTGCTTTAGATTTAGTAATGCTATACATTTTAAGTCAGTTTGTAAAGAAATAACCTTATATATAATTTTAATTTCCTCCTATAGTGTATAAAATAACTGAAACATCAATTATGTTTGTTCTCCTCCTTCCATTTAATACATCAAAACTGTTTCAGACACAGTTAGTTGTGAGAATGAACTGGCCTTGCCTGTTTACAATTAGAACAGTTCTTTCCACTTTTGAATAATGACAATATCCTGGTATATGGTAAAAATGTCATAGTGACCATCCTAGTGAAATCAAAACTCCACAATTCTCCACAATGTGTCCTATTATCATGGTCACCACCCTAACTATTTTTACCATACTCAGCATTCATCCCTGCTTTGAATATGAACAGCCATATTTTCGCCTGACACAGTGTTTATATAAATATATTTTCACCATTAAACACACAAATCTCATTTTGTTATTCTTTTCTTCATGATTAACTACAAAAGTTGCAGGCGATCCTGAAAAGAGAACTGTAAATTCTTGCCTATGTTTTTACCCTAACTTTTTAATATTTTTCTTCAAGAGTTGTTGAAACCAGAACATCATCTTTTAACCTTGAGTGGTCTAATAAAGACATTACCTCAGATGGATCTTTGATTATGTCTTTTTGTACTTGATCAGCTATTTTTCTGTAAACCTTCTAAAAGAAGAACTAAAAACATGCATTTTGCATAAAGTTGAAATAAAGAAATAACTGATTTTAATATGCACTATTAAAGAAAATATATGGAAATCCAGGTAACTACTCCAACTGCTTAAAATCTGATCCGTGGTTCTCATTTCCAAGAATACTGCAAAGGTGTTACTCAAATTATAGCTTAACTTCCACATGTCAACCATACCTGTAATCAAAGCAGCTTTTGAAACTAAATCAAAATTGGGGAAATAGAAAACATTGCTTAGTGTAACCTTGTTAGGCTAATGTTATTCTGAATCTGAACTATGGTTGGAATATAATTTCTGTAGCTGAATATTTTCTTAAGGAGTATTTGTTTTATTTCAGTTAAATTCCTGACTAGTTAACTGATGTCTGTATTTTGGAGCAATATATTGGAATATTATAATATTCACTTGGCCAATTCAACAGATTATGCCATACCATCTGGTAGCAGTAAATTAATGCCAAGTACAATCTTGCTTAATAAAACAAAATCAACAAATTAGTGTGGAATATGTTAGATCTGTGAATTGTCTTTATTTTGAGCTTTGCTGTACTTAAAGCAGGCTTGATGAATGCACACAGTTCTGGTTTTGATCTATAAATTTAAAAATAATACCATTATTAAATAATTTGGGGGGTATAGAAAATCGTGTTGAAATCTACATGGTGAGCAAGATGACTTGACAAAACAGTGAAGAGAACTGATCCATATAAAGCTGGATGAAATGGTGGCCATTGAGCCTTCAAATACATTATGGTTAAAGCTTAGAACAAGTCAGGGAATGAAGAAAAGTAACAGTTGTATAGAGTGTATCTTTTTCAAAATTAGGCTTCCACCTCAAACTAGGAGCTTATTTTTTCTCCAAACTACTAATGTTGACTGAATACTAATAAAAGAAAATCACAGTCATGAACTAACATGACATGTCTAGAGTTATTCTTGTTGACTATAGTGAAAACTGATTTTTTTAGAGTATAATCTTATGAGTTTTATTTTTCAAAAATAAGTCAAGCTAGCAATTTCAATACTATCATTGATTAGCAAGGTTGTTTATCTTTCTAATTCAAAACTAAAGATTGCCTTTTAACCAAATGAAACTCAGCATAGGTCATCTGTTTTATGACTGCTGCTAGAAGTACCATGGGTTAAGTGGAACTTACTCTCAGCTCATCAGGCATACATGTAGTGGGACTTATGCTGTGTGCTGCTACATGGTTGTATGTGAGTATGCATGCTAACATGCTGAACATCAACATTTATCATCCTTCTAGTGTTTTGGATAAAAGTGTTCCCTGCTTAACAGTGCCATTTGTAAATGTCCTACAGTACTTATCAAGAAGTTCATATTGCAAAGTATATGCTACTTAAAAATGAAAAGTAACTATAAGCTCCCCTGTTTGGTTTGATCAGAATAACATTAAAGTGGTTGGATTTTTTACTTTGCACATTCCTGGCTCTCCGCCAAAGTTGGCCAACTTGAGACTCAAAAATCCTTCCACCCAGTTACTTAATTTTTAGCCCACAAGGGAAAAAGTTATTTCCAATTGTTTTCCCCATGAACTAAGTTTGAATTAATCATACTGAGCATCTTTTTTGTTTCTTGTTTCTTTCTGTTTGTACAAAGGCTGCAACTGTAAGATATCAAACTAAAACATATAATTAAATGGTGAGCTTTCTAGCACTTGTGTCTCTCTCAGCTTTCCTGACCCTGCAATTTTGGTGGCAAGCAACCAACTTCTTTTTTCTTTTCCTTTCTCTTTTCAAAAAAGAAAAATTATAACAATGTGAATTGTCTGAATGTATTACAAAAAATCAAGAACATACCTTTGGAAGACAATCCATTTGGAGAAAGGAAGCTTTTAAAAATGCAGAAACAATTGTAACCCTTCAAAATCAAGTTTTTCCACACAATTTATATCCATACAACCCCAACTCTGCCATTATAATTTCAGCGTTATCAACCATATGCAAATGATAATATCAGAAATCATGGTTGCAAATAAGTTCCGCAACAAAATGTGAGATGCCAATGCAGGGAGGGGGAACAATTCCAGTCCTAAATTCTATGCATTCTGGTACATTTTCTTCCATTTCCCCAATAATCAGCTAAGAATACCCCTATGACCAACTGAGCCTGCTGAGTCCTTGGCTATATTTGGATATCCTTTCCCTTAAAGTTTCTCTTGCAAAGATTTGCTTGTATTTCTTCAAATTTTGGGGTGGTTCTTGTGCACTGGACTTGCACTTTTGATTTCATTTTTGATGGTGTTCTAACAGTAAAGAAAAGTTCCACTGAGCAGAATCCTGGACTTTGATTTTTTTGCATGCTTGATTCTGTGAAGATTCTCACTCGTCCAGGGTAATGGCATCGCAACAAAGTTTAAAAAACAGGCATCTGGACTGGATTTT
>JANHZU010008943.1:144808-154994 GCA_032468055.1 Acrochordus granulatus | reverse complement strand
AGAGAACCTTTCTGCCAGGACAATAGGCTTCCATTGCTTTTGCTTTTTGTATTTTTTGTATCATGAGCTTTTTGCAGGCAGAAAAAGAGCACAAAGCAATGTCTACTGTTGTTGTTAAGTTCTTTATTCTATTTACCAAGCATCTGATTTACATTTTTCCCAGATAGTTTCGTTATAAGAAGACTTCCTAATGAAGGACAGCTGAGAAGGCCTGATGGTTGAAATGAATCATGGAGCTCTCCCACATGGGAAAGTCAGGGAAGTTTGGAATCTGCTTCCAGTTCAGAAAATGGATCAAATTAGACTTTTTCCACATATTTCCTCTTGCTATAAACTGCTCTCTACTTTCTGAGGCTGATGGCTATCTTGAGGATGAGATGATAATGTTTAATGATAATGGGCTGGTTTCCCTGTGCCTTTGATGAACTGGAGGATGGATGCCTGGCACAGTGGAAATGGCTCTTGCAAGCTTTTTCACCTTTCTCCAGTGGAATCTAGGTTAAGGAGGAATTTCCTCAGTTTAAAGAAAGAGAATCTAGACATCCCTTGTCTCAGCTCAGGAGCTGAGATCAGCTGGCTTTTAAAATGAAAAACTTAAAAACCTCCTGCTTAAATAAAAATATGTTACCTATTGCTTCCCACCCAGAATTCTGACAGACTTTGTAAGATTCACTTGTAATTAAGGATTTCCTGATGGCCTCTTCTTTCAGTCTGAATGTCAGCCTAACAGTGAAACCTGTCCACATCACTTAAGGAAATCATGAAAATATTCCTCTTGAATGTACTTGGCACATTAAGGTGGAGCGAAGTATTTCATGAAATGGTAAGATCAGAAATCAGTGTCCCCAAATTGTCTTCCAAATGGAGCCATTATATCGTATTTTTCTGCATTTTTCAGAATTGGAACCAGCTAGTATTAGAGAAATGCTATTCCATTAATATAACTGGGGAGAGATCCTCTAAGATTATCTATTTTTTATGTAACTGAAACTTTCAGAATTCAATATTTTCTCCCTTCTCTCCTTATATGTGTGTGTGTATACATGTGCGCATACACCCTTTCAATTTCAATTTCAGACTTTTTGTGTTGCTATCCCAAGGGGAGGGACTTCGGTGATTTTGTAACTTTTGCATAACTCTTTTTAAAAAATTAAAATGCGGGAAAAAATAAAACATTGCTCTCTGCCCTGGAACCATATTCCAACCTCCCCCAAATCTATATTGTGCAGATGAGTTGGAGGAGTTGGGTTGCATTATTATTTATTATTCCAAATAGCATGCTAGCTAAAGATGGCAAGAATTTAAGCTTAGCATTTCTAGAGGTTGCCAGATTGGGGAAATCAATCCTGGTAGGTACAGAACACAATCAAGGTGATAAGCCAGTAACAGTCTCTCCCATTTGCTATCTTATAGATACTCTTCTTTCTTTATCAGCTCACAAAACTCTCTTACTGCACCAGTGCCCTCAGCAAAGATGACTGGCTCAGTCTATGGAGAATCATAGCAACTTGTACATGCTGCAAGAACCTTTATTATTGCCTTATCTTTTATCTACCTCTAGACCTGCAGAGCTGAGGATTGATATGACTAAGCAATGCCACACTGAGTTCCTGATCATCCAGAATGAAAGGGGAAGTGATGGTCAAAGCACATGTGACTATTATGCCATGCTGCCAGCATCAGGGAAGAATTGGTTGTAAGAATGGGTGCATTGTTAATTAAACTGCCTCTCTCTTTCACAGAGTGATTGTCAGTAGAGAGCTGAGAATCAGAAGTGCTGTTCTTTATTTATTTATTAGATGTTTATCCCACCTTTCATTTAAAAGCTTCAAGCAGTTACCATAGCATTCCTTTCTCTGATTGTCCTCCACAACAATCACCTTAGGAAATAAGCTGGGATGAGAAGGAGTGACTGAATGACTAAACTCATCCAGTGAGTTCCTGTGGCTGAGCAGGGATTGGAATTTGGGTGTCCTCACTTTCAATCCAGCTCCTTAACCACTACACCATTCTTGTTCTGGACTAAGAACATGTGATCTCAATGCAATTTTACTCTCTCTGCACACTGAAATCAGTGGCTGAAGAAAGAGAAAAAGAACAGGAAATCCCAAATATTAAAATAATTTGGGAAATTGTATTTTAACTAGCTAGTTTTTCCACTTTAAAGGTAAATTAATGATTAAGGTGCCTTTTTTCCAGTACTGATTTATGGTTTGCATGGACTTCCCTCTGTGTTGCCATCCCAGCAATATGCTTATGGTGAAAGGATAAATTGCATAAGCCTGAAAGTGGACAGATAGAATAGTGGAGATGTGGTGGTGGTAGTGTTTAGGAACCTGTAAAGCTCCAAGTCAAAGTTCTTTGTTATTTCTGTATTGGAATCACAACGATTTAGTACTGTGTTCCAAGGTTATTTTCTTCCCTCTTGCAGACAACAACAAACATGTTTAAGAAGGAAATTACACCTATACATTTTGAGATGAAAGCCCTCAGATCTCCATGGCAACATATATGCATCAACAGGGAGGAAACTGAACATGTTGTTGTACTTGTCTATTAGAAATGGACTATTTGTTTGAATGGGGGAAGGAGCTAATTTTCGTGTTTGGTAAAAAAGAGGGAAGGAGCTAATTTTCGTGTTTGGTCCAGGAACTTAGAAGAAAGTCAGTACATTGTAGCAGCAGGTGGAGAGCTCCAGAGACCAGAAATGATGACCTAAAAGAGGAGCTTCACAGGAATTCAAAAGTTTCCTTCAGAAGAAAGACAATTCATTATGAGTTATTGTTTTATCAAGATAACACCAGTTCCCAGCAGTAGATCCTTGCACAAGCCCAGTTGCCAGATTCATAGTCTCCATCCATTTACCTTTTCCCCTTGTAGACTGATGACACTGTTCATGGGGAAACACCTCAGAAACAGAAGTGCTCTGAGCCAAGTCAGAAAGAACAACTCAAGGAAGGGATAACACTCAATAAGCACCTACTGAGGGATTACCTGTAATGGACCTTGGGAAACAAGGGGAAGAGATGCTGTCTAGGGAACAATCAGACAAGAGAGGGAGGAGTTCTCAATGGTCAGAAGAAGAAGTTTAGGAAGGACCTGCCCTAATTGTTCATGTAGTTAAAGGTGGCAATGGGAAGTCTGTACCTTCAGACTTGCAAGATTCTATTACTGTAACTTTACAATAAAGTAGAATAGCTCATCTAGTTGTGTTTTGTGTCTGGTTTACCCACAAGGCCATGACACTAACCCTAGTTTACCTGCCTTACCCTTTTGGGTTTAGTAAAAGGCAGGTGCTAGCCTATTTCAGAAAATGATGCCTGCATGGTCTTGATCAGTAGATCTGTAGGGTGCATGGTGGCACAAGCAGTTAAGAGTCTGGGCTTGTCAGCTGGAAGGTCAGTAGCTCGAGTGTGAGACCCAAGCACTGCTGTGCAATAGGGTGGGATCCTGTTGACTGCCTAGTTCCTCCCAACCTAGCAGTTTGAAAGCACATAAAAATGCAAGTAGATAAATAGGTACCACCTTCAGTGGGAAAGGTAACAGCATCTTCTGTGCCTTGGTGTATAATCATGCTGGCCACATGGCCACAGAAGTATCTTCAGGCAATGCTGGCTCTTCAGCTAAGAAATGGAGAGGAGTTGGCCAGGACTGCCAAGGGAAACCTTTACCTTTTTAAAAGGCAAGTGCTAGCCTATTTCAGAAAATGATGCCTGCATGATCTTGACCAGTAGATTTGTACTACTTATGCAGGGAAGGATGGCAAGAGGGAGAGATGGACACAGAAATGGTTGCCTTTACAAGTGATGCCTCTAACAGGAGGAGAGAGAGAGAGAAGAGGTCATTTGTTTCCGACAGCAAATGAAGTCCCCACAATAAAGCTGTGATAGAATGTATGCCAGGAAGCAGTTTAATATTCACCTGTTAAATTTATATCTTACCTTTCCCAAAGGAGCACAGGATTGTGGGCTTCCAATTTTCTCCACCATCACAATTGTGTGAGGTAAGCAGGGCTAAGAGAAGCTTCTAGGCTGAAGGAGGACTCAAACCTGGGTCTCCTCAAACAGTAACTTATATTTCTCTGACTTTTCAGTTATTAAGAGACTTACTGTGAAAGGAAAAAGTGGAAGTGGAACAGGCAAGGGAAATGCAGAACTTCTTTAAGGGTCAGTGTTAAAATTCTGGTTGCTTCTTCTGTTAGGTGAAGTTAAAAGACTGATCAACGCCTAAGAGATGATGGCTAAAGACCATCTCTCTTTTCTTTGGTGCCCAGTCCAGCTAGGAGCAGGGGCACACCGAGATAAAGAAAATGGACAGACTTTTGAGAAAGACAGAAAGACATGGGGAAAGCAAGCTTAGGAAAGGGTGTTTTTCATTCAGCAGGCAAAGCCAACTAACAGAGCCAAAACAAACATTTGTTTTGTGATCCTGAGCCACGGTTAACTTTCATATAGCCTCGAATTTTGTTTTGCTTTTGTCACTTGCCTTACCATCAAAGGCAGAGGAAAGGAAAGTACCTTAGCAGTAGAGGACATCCTGTACAGCAGGAGGTCAGGAAAGATAATTGGTTTCTCAGATGGATGAGTGGTCCAGTTTAGGACAGAGCAGTTCTTAGAAGATAGTATGGTGCCTCCAGATGCTTGAGATTGTAACTCCCAGAACTCTTAGTCCTGGACAGCATCTGCCTTCAGCAGACTGCTACAGTATTTGGAGAGACATAATGTTTATTATCACGCCTTTACAGTATTTTTATAAATAACTGAAGGCAGCAAACATACTTCGTATTCCTTCCTCCTCCTATTTGCCACACAACAAAAACCCTGTGAGGTGGGTTGGGCTGAGAGAGAGTGACAGGTCCAAAGTCACCCAGATGGCTTTCATGCCTAAGACAGTCCCCTGATTTCTAGTCTGGTACTTTAACCAGGAGACTACTAGTTTAGTTTTATTGTCTCCTTCTGGCATCCAGTTTCCTAGATTAAACAGATTAGCAATCCAAGAAAAAAAAATTATTTCTTTTGAATTTTTGATTCTGAGGTTCAGACATCTAGCCACAGCTCTTAGGAGACATCAGTCATTGTTTTTATCTTGGGCAACAAGAGTAGCCATTGATCTGAGCACAAATCCAGTAACTTCTACTGCTTTGCTTTTCTCTCCCTTTTTATGTGCTCTAGGACAAAAAGAATATAATGATTTGATGTTTCTTACTCTTGATGAATCTTCCTCCCATAACCTTTCATAAGATATTTGAAGATCAAATACCTTAACTGTTCTACACCTGACACTGTCAGGAGCTTGGGAACAGGGTAGGGACTTATGACAAGGTTTATTTCAACTAGATCTCAGTCAGAATTCAAACTTGTTCTCCTATTCTTAAAAAATGATAAACAAATCATTCCAAATATCTCTTTCTAGAAAGTCTAAAGAGACAGCAGTCATTTCAAATACTTTTCCAAGAGGAGTAAATTACATCATTTCCATCACCCTGGATTTGTCTCATTGTTAGCTGAATTTCCAACATCTCTCTTTATAGCAGAACATTTTCAAAGGTATAGAAAATTCAGCTAATAGCAAGACAAGACTATGGTGATGGGAATGATCTACTTTGTTTCTCTTGCAAAAGCATGTGATACAACTCCTGCCTCTTTGGGCATTCATCTATTATGGGAAGAAAATGACTTCAAAGTAGATGGGATTGCATTGATCCAAAGAGATCTGGTTCACAAGTTGGGGGTGGATGTCATCCCAGACCAGTAATGGCAAATCCTATGGGCTCAGCATGTCAAAAATTCAGAAAATATCTAAGTTGGCATACTGGTATGTCACACCTGTTCCTATCCCCCACAGGCCAAAAGAGAAACAATTTTTACCTCTGCCCCCCCCAAACATGCTCATACATCTCGGCCATTCTGAACAGTGGCACACAGCAGCAGTTCTGGGGCTGGGCCTGAAGTACTGAGCGTTGACTTCAGCCACAGTCACAGTTGACAAAGTTGACTTCGGCTCATAGTCACTCATATTTTGGTCAGCTCTCATCTGAATTACAGCAGTACATTGGGCTGCCTTTGAAGACCACTCAGAAGCTTGATGTTGTTCAGTCATATCTGACACTCCATGACCCCATGGACCATGGGTTCCTGTCCTCCAATGTCTCCCAGAGTTTGCTCAAATTCATGTTAATTGCGTCAATGATGCTATGATGCTTTCCCAGCATCAGGGTCTTTTCTACAGTGGGTTCAGAATGCAGCAGTGTGAGTAATTGTGGCTGAACTGTGGTCCACTGCTACTATTCAGGCTTTACTGGTTACCAGTGGGCTTCTGAACAATTCAAGGTGTTTAATCTTACCTTTGAAGCTCTTAAGGTGATTACTGTTACCTTTGAAGCTCTTCATGGTGAAGGGTTTGATAACAGTATTTGTAGGACTGCCTGTTTCTAACTACCTTTGCCTGTCCAATAAAATCTAGCATGTACCATGTTTCATCACTTGAGTAATGTCACTGGTTGGATCCAGAAGACATATTTTCTTTGTTTCTCCATCTACTCTATGAAACTGTACTCCCTTGCAGGGTTTTGAAAACTTGGCTTTGCTCCAAAGCACTAGGTCAGGAGATTGTGTGAGTCCATCTTGATTGCTTCTGGTTGCTTGAATTGCCTTTAGGGCAATATGTTTTATTATGCTTAAGTCTTTGGGAGGGAGTTATTTGTTGCTTTTAGATGCCCTGAGCCATAAGTTGAGTGGGCAATTATATCACTAGAATTAATAAAAATGTCAATGGAATTATTTCTAAAGAAGTTAATTCTCTGGAATATTTGTCTGGCTATTCCAGCAATGGCCCAGAGGCACTTTCTTTCTTTCCATCCAACTGTTTCTCCTTCCAATATCTACCAACACACCACAGGGAGGCTAATGGACTAAGATTGCAAAAGTTGAACTGCATCCATGATACTGCATTGGACCACTTTTCTTGCTTTTTGACAATTGCTCCTTAACACATGGTTTTTCAGTGACGCCTTTGTCACACATGCTTATATCCTACTGCAGGAAGAGACAATTTGTGCCCTTTGGATATTTTGAACTATAGTTCTCAAAGCCACTTTCCATCATCCAATGTAATTGAAGCTGATTGAAGTCAAGTCCAACATCCTCTGAAAGCACCAAATTACCTGTTTCTGTCTTACTCATTTTTTAACTAAAATAAAGTATGAGAATCTTCCCTGTTTAGTGCTGCCCTCAAACTTTTGTTCTCTGTGTTTTTTTCCCTGGGTTGCATTTTTATGCTGGAAAGTCTTTGTGTCAGGAATAGTCTTTCTATATATAAGATACATTCTATAATGATATTATATTAATTAGAATGTGAGTAAGTATTTCTAGAAGATAGAGGAAAGGGAAAGTATTGTCTTGTGTGCAACTTGGCCGCAGTTCATCTTGAAAATGCCCCACAAAGGCACATCACTATGTCCTGGCAAAGTGCCTTGTGGAAGATGTTTGGTTGCCTTAATGAAGAATGGAGGTGGTGTTTGCTCCAACTTAGTAGGCTGTTCCACTTTGCCAGCAATGGAAACCACTGTTGCTGAATGAAGCAGTTAATACTGAGCTTCAATATAGAGAAATGAGGCTTCACTTTGGTTCACAGTTTCACTCTGAAGCATCAATTTGATCAAAGCCTTGATTACATGAAGCAGCCCTTCAATGATCTGCCCAACCACCACCACCATGATCATCTCCTCCTTATTCTTGATACTATCTTGTGTTTATATCCTGTCATTCCCCTGGTAGCTCAAGACAAATTACATGAGGCCTCCCTTTATTTTCTCCACACAGTAACAGCCACATGAAATAGGTTGAGCCAAAATATGGTGCCTCTCCCTAAGTCACTCGGTTATTCTGTGACTCAGTACAGAACTGAACTTGGATTTCTCCACTCTTATCCCAACTGTTTAAATCCAGAGACATTTTAATCAAAGTAAAATCACTCCCCAGCCAAAAAAAGGGTATACTATATTTGTGTGTATCAAAAGAGTATATATGAAGGAGGGGAGAGGGAGGAAGAATGAAATACCTGATTCTTTCTTCTGTTGCATTTTGGCATTGGATTATTCACCTGTCCACTCACCTCAACATTGCTATGCAAAGCATAGTCCAGTTGGGCCCCTGTTATACTTTAGCAACAGAAGGGAGTAGAGGTCTGGGGAGGATGTCCATGTGTCCAGGAGTTGGTGCCCAAGTTTAAATCCAATGCATCAGAGAAAGAAAAACAAGAAATATGACAGAATTTCTTGATTTATACATAGCAGCAGTTTAAATCTTTTAATTCTTTTCTTTTCCTAAGGAAGAGATGAAGGATACTGTTCAATCGGATGAAGATATTTTATTCCTTCTTATATCTGTTAAAAGAACAGGAAACGAATAACATGAAGTCATTTTCCCAGCTGTTCCTGCCTGGTAGAAACATTATGTGTAGGTATCTTTGCATATAGCTATCACTTGTTTCTTTTTTTCTGTCAAAGGAAAATTAGATTGTCGTTTAGATTGGGAAATCTAAACTTTCCCTCCTCTGCCTCTGTGCTTCAGTCAAAACAAGCTTTTCCTGCTTCTCTCTGTGTTGCATTAATACTGTCCTTGCATGTTCCTCCATTAGAATGTATCTGCTCTTTCCACATACTTTTGAGGGCAAAATGAAATGTTCTCTATATGTCATGTCTCAATATTTATTCTCAACTTTCAAGGATTGGAGTATATTTATTCTGCATCCCCTCATCTTGCCCATGTCCCACCCTACTCTGGGTGACCATACAGCAATAAAATGAAATAACTTCTCTCTAGTCAACACGTCTGTTTTCTCGAATGGGACTTTTGCTTTTTAAATTATTTATATTGTATCCTGCAACCCAGATGTAGATTTTGTGACGTTTGTCAAAGGAATCACTTTGCACTCCCCCATATGACATATGATTTCCAGCGAGCAGAAAATAACCAGGTAGGAGTGACACAGAGTGATGGATGAAAAAATGGCTTAGAAAGTCAGAGAGCTATAGTTTTTAATATTTTTAAACTAGCTACAAAATGTCAATCACATCACAAACTGACAGGAGACAGAAGGAATTTCATATTACATGCGGCAACTATATTTAATCTCACAGTTTTATCTAGAATTCATTCACGTAAGTTATTTTTATTTTGTTTTATTTTAAAATCAATAACAACTACTAAACATCACCGTGATTTTGGTATGCATAGCTCTAGATAAGCAACAGAGAACTGTATCAATAACAAACCACATGGGGGAGGGGAGAAAGAAAAGGAGTCTTTCTGTGTCTTTGTGTGTGTGCGTGTGTGTGTGTCACGCAAAAGTGTGTGTGAGAGAGAGAAAGAGAGAGCTAGAAAGATACAGCCTTATAAAAATTACATTTCTCTGCAACATTTCATATGGTAGCCATCCCTCCCCCTGAAAAAAAGACAATTTTTGAAAGCAGCAGACAAACTCTATATATTACACTTATATCTTATTTGCTGATGCTTTTTTGTTGTTGTTTGTTGTGTTTCAGCCAAATGTTTTATTTGCTGGCAATGATGAAATGATGAGTGCCAGATCCAATTATTTGGTCTCAAAGTGAAGCAAACGAAAAGAAGAAAAGAAAAAAGAAACCAACGTCTTTATATGGAAAAATAAGACGGTGCTACTGCAAACTTGCTGGTATAACACAGTCCTGATAGGGTCCCAATACCAAGCATGCTAATTTTTTGTTTTCTTTTGTTTTCACTGATGTTATTACTGCCATGGAAAAAGTCTCACTTAGGTTAAAGAGTCTAAAAGTCTATTTTTCATGCAATAAATGCATAAATCACATCACTGTTTGCTTAGTGCAATGCTTGTTATAAGTTATATAGTTCCACATTGTCTTATTATGAACTTAGAACAACGGATGACAGCAATGGAGAATTGAGGGAACATGGGGTTCTTAAGTGCTTAAACAACCATGATGTTCAAAGAAGAGACTTCTGGGGGCAGCTCTGTGAAATGTTAACAGTTTTACAAGAACAATACTGTGTAGTTCAAGGTTTAACAGCACGTTGAGCATTCCTACATTTTGTTTTTCATTTAACAGAAATGTCATAATTTTTTAAAAAAAACAAGCCCACCAATCAAAAATGGATAGAAAATGAAAGGGGTAGACTGGAATGAGGGA
>JANHZU010008943.1:113019-135354 GCA_032468055.1 Acrochordus granulatus | reverse complement strand
ACCCATATACAAAAGAATAAGTGCTTGATGCCTGCTAATTAGAACAAAAGTGTAAAAAATGGAGGTGCCATCAAATACCTCAGAGTCCAGAAATATAATACAATACATCCAGTTACTAAGACATCAATGACAACCAAGCAAAAGAAAGAAATGGGATTATTACCTTGTAATGTATTTGTGTACATTAATATAAGTTCTAAATGTTTGCCTTCCATGGATAATATCTACAATACTTCCACTTACAAATGTCTTTGAGTTTGATGATGGTTGAAAATGTAATTGGTTTGCTTTGAGAGTTGGTGGAAGTATATACAGTTAATAATGGTATTTAGAATGGATATGAGTAGCTGAGTTAAGATCCATGTCCAGATACAAACTTTTTTCAAAGACTGAGGCTCTTCAGATCTGAATTTTGGGCCGAGGTCCATCTTTAAAGAAGAGAAGACCATGGGTCTTATTCCTCTGTCAGTGACATTATTATATGCTAGGAGTGACCCCAGTGGAGTAGAAGGAATTACGCAAAGTCCAGGACCCAGTGCCATGTCCAGAGAAGCAGATGGATAGATTGCCATAGAATTAGGGAGATTCAGTGCAGATATGATATATAGATGGATAGTTAGATTAAAATACAATAAAATGATATTTTTTTCCTTGATGGGCATTATTTCTTGCTTACCTGATTTTCCCATGACTTCCAGGACATAATTAGGTCAATGTAATTCCTTTTACTTTAATGGAGTTACACCTGATTTGCATTAGCACAGTATAACATAAATATCAAGCCCACTCTTTGGGTTTATATGCAAATAATATGTGACTTTTATAAATACCACAGAGCCAGTGCTGGCTTAGACTTGAATTAATTACAGACTGCCTTTAAAGAGTAGCTGAGAATCATTATTCTTATTAAGACATGCCAAACAGCACAAAGTAAACATTTGAGACTGTACTAGCAGTCGCACAGCTCAATCCAGCACATATTCATTTGGAAAGAAGTCTCATCATGTTTAGCGCATAAAGTACATATAGAATTGTCCCCTCAGAGACTGCTTTTGAATTTTAGTCATTTTCCACTACTATAAATTCATTCATTTCAATGGCATATCAGATTGGTCCCCACCCTCCACCCTAAAGAAACAAAGTAAGGAAGAAACACTTTAATTCAAAATTCCCTTTACGTGGGGAAAAGAAGAAGAAAAAGAAACATTAGCAACATGAATCAGGTTATATTTGTATTTTCTGCTCTGGAACTAAAATATTCATGTTCATGTGGATTAATATAAAGAAGGGGAAAACAATACAATTTGCAGTCATTAAGTCAGAGGCCAGTCTTTTGCAAAGGGTTTCGGAGAGTTTCGGAGAGAAAAAGTATTGTGGCTTCAGATATTTTTTTCTTCCTCCAATCTCTATATGTCAGGTGAGAGATAAGGATCTGGCAGAGGAAGACAGATGAAGAGGGAACTATGCATCCACAATAACCCTGAAACAACAGCATGAGTTATAAGGATGCTTGAGATGACTGCTAGGAGGTGATGTGGATTTTCCAGGAATTTTAAAATAAAAATTACTTCAGAAAAAAAAATCTGCCCAAATTTTATTGAATTGCCAGGTGAACATTTAGTAAACAAAATTAAAGAAAGTTAATCAAGCATAAAAGGATGATCTTAGCTAGGATGACATTCAGTTGGCTTTAGAGTAGCAGCAGCAGTTTATATTTCAGTATTTTGCTACTGATTCAGGGACAATTGCTAGGAGATGGAAGGATATAACAAATGAATGTCTGATGCAACGGATAATTAATTTCTACATAGAAGGCGCTGTGATTCATGCATGCATGGAAAATACACACCTTTTAACACTACTGTGGGATTAAATATTAAAATAACACCCCCTTATAATCCAGTACACCAGTGAATGTCAACAGCCCAGCTAGATAAGGTTCCAGGGACTAAAAAAATGCAATATAAGGGCCACTGGTTATCCACAAAAGAAAGGAGTGATAGTTTAAATTTCCAATATCAAGGCTGATTTTGGAGTATGTTTTTATAGATTCAAAGCAATTAAAGCCTTTTAATTAAAGCATTTATGTAGCCATGACTCATGTTTTCTCAGTGACTATAGTCACAGTCTGTGCATTAAAAAGGACCAGTTTTGTGGCCCACAGCACACCTTAATTGAGCATGTGCTTAAATTAACTTACTAAAACTGAGGTACCTGATACTTTTCATGTAATATTAGAAGTATTTAGTTTCCCTTGAAATGCAAATGTTTTTAGAACATGGGTTAATTAATTTCCTCTCGATACCTATGCTTCTTCCAAGCCAAGAAACACAAAGCCTGCTATTACTAATGCCAGATGGTTCTTTCAGCTCAAAAACACATAGTTGTTATATTAAGGGTGGAATCAGATGTCCATAGCGGTGGTCAACAATATCAAAATGACAGGACTGAATGAACAAACTCTGCCTCTTTTGACATCATTGACTAACCCTGGATGGGAGAGACCTTTGGGATAACAACACAGCATCTCAATATCTCTTAAAAATTTATCAGTTCCTTCCTTCACATTCTTCCTGCAAATCCATAAAGATTTCAAACTCATTTATTGTTCTGTGAATTCAATGTATTCAACAATGTTCTGTGTTTTTCATGTGGGCAACACCTACAGCTAAATTGCACTACACTAACAATCTGCTTTTTTTTTAAAAAAAGCCAGAAATAACTCTTAATCTATGCTAATTATTTGGTTCGGAGAAAGGACCTTGAGGGGGGAATATAATCAAAGTGTACCAAATTAGGTATGGCATAGAGAAATTGAACAGGGAGAAGTTTTCTCTTCCTCCTTCAGAACACTAGGATCAGGGGCCATTACATAACCAGAAGGAGATAAGGAAGAGACAACAGAAAGCACTCAGTTTATAATTAAAGTGTGGAATTTATTATCACAAGGCATGCTGATGAATTGCCACTAAATCAGGCGGATTTTAAAGGGAAATGGATACATTCATGGACAACAGGACTACGAAAGGCAATTCGTCTTGAAGACATACTGGGGGCAGAATGCTATCTCTGAATACCAGCCATAGAGGAACAAAAGCTGGCGAGGGCGCATCTCCTCCCAAGCATTCCAGAGGCATTGCCTGCCTGCCTGATGTTAGGAACAAGACGCCTTTTGGGCCTTGGCCTGATTCACTAAAGCTATTCTAATGTTCTCATTATTCCAAATTGGACAGCTGAGTCTTGTAAATTATTCTCAGCATCAAAGTAAACTAGCGATTTAGGAAACTTAAAGGATCAGGGGAAGATCCAAAGGAATGGAAGGGATTTTGTCATCTGAGCATTCAAATAATTCATATCAGAGCCCAAGGTAGTAATTTTGAGATTCACATTATTTTTATGAATCAGATTATCTGTGAAACATTCAGGCTTTAATGGAAGTATAGCCGTCCCAATTGTGGAAATATGAAAAGTACAACTTTTTTCCAAACATAATTCGTAACATAATTCATAAAATGTGCATATAAAATAAAAACAGCTGAAGTGAATCTAAACTTTTTAAAGTACAGTATATAGAACACTGTTTATATATGTATGTATGTATGTATAGATATGTGTGTGTGTATGTATGGACACGTTCCATATATAGTATGTATATGTATACAAATACATGTATAAATACATACATACATATGTGTGTATATATATACACATACATACACATACACATACATATATACATACATACATGTCCATATTTTGAATTACTTTTTTAGCCTTGCACTTAATAAAACCACCTATATCAATTTTGGAAAGTTTGGGGAGATCTGATTCTTTTCTATATGCAGTTGTGCTGCATATCCCATAACCTGGCTTGTTCAGGTTTCACTATCAAAATTTCTTCTTCTCAGAATTCAGAAAGAACCTGATCCCAAAGTAACCTGCTTTTCAAAGACACATTAATCTGGAATGTTTAACTTTTAAATACTGTAGCTCTGGTCAGAGGATTTCTGTTTTGTTTTAGGGGATACAAAAAAGACTTGTCCTAAAAACAGTTTCCTAGGCTACATGGCTGCATACCTATAAACATACATCTGTCAAAGTATATGCATGTGCTAGTGAGACCATGAATTGATCTAACTGACTGTTCTCAAAAGATTCTTCATTGGGTAAATAACCTGAACTTACCTCCTTGTTCATCCAACATAACCAAGGTCCTGATACCAGCATCCTTGCTCTGTATTCCAGTGAGAATAACAAGATGAAACAAAGAGACAGAGGTAGAGAAAGAAAGAAATTAGTAAAGGAACTGATAGTCAAGCTCAAATCAAAGTTAAACAGTAAAGGCAATAGGAAGGAGTTAAAGAAACAACATTAAAGAAACAACATCAGTACCACTAGGACAACCTTCCCCATCTTGATGTTCTCTGGATACTTACTGGAATTCTTAGAATTGTATTCCCAGCATTGAAACTGTTGAAGGATAATTCTGTAGTCTAAACACTGACCAGCTGGTTAAAAATAAAATAAGGATTGCTATTTGGAGAACATCAGATTAGAATGACTCACCTTGGGACTCATGGCAACACCAGATAATTTTGGAAGGAAGAAGAAGACATGAGAAAATAATGGTTCAATTTTTGTTCTGCTAAAGGTAGGAACCAATTGTTTCAAAATTATTATTATTTTGGTCCACTTTGTTTCCCTTCAAGTTCTCTATAATTGATAGTGGAACTAGATCACAATATATACACATACACCAATGTCCATATGAGTGCATTTAATAAAACATACATATGTAAAATCTTGTTTCTGCATTATTTATGTACTATATATGTTTAAATATTTAGCTAAATCATAAAAACTAACCAGACTCATTGACCTCTCTGTGCCACACCATGTTTAAACAAGGGCAATCTTCTGGTTTGCAATTAGAATAGGGTCTTGGCTAAAATAAGTGTCGAAGGAATCAAAAATGAAAGGACGGGAAACAATTGTCCATGGGTGAAAAGTTCATCCAAATGCATGGGTGAAAAGTTCATCCAAACTAATTTCTAGATTTCTCCCTCATAAGTACACAATGAATAAACAAGACATTTGAAAACCTTTCACAAGAATGGATGATAGATGAGCATGGGCAGGTTAAGGAGTCTTAAAATTATGGGGAAAGGGACTTGTATTTCCTCCCTCTTCTTTGCTTATTTTGGGAGAACTTTGTATGAAAATCATGCATTTCATTATAGCACTTTCTTAGAACAATTTCAGGAGAATAGTTACAGGGACTACAAGTTTATAATGAATGAAATATAAGTACAGTACCAATTGTCATGTTCTTTACTTAAGCAACACTCAAAGAAAGTATTAAACATCCAATGTTGTACCCTTTCAGATCCACCAAAATTGTTTTAATTATCCTAAATCTGAAACACATCTTGGAAACAGAGCACTGGATCAGCCCTGCATTACTTTGATGTTCCTCTAACTTCTTACTATGAAAACTGTTTACTGTGACTACAGACTAATCATGAAAAATGAAAGTCTTCCCTCTGCCACTATATTTTCTTATATGGAAATCCTGTCTATGTCTCTGAATCTCCAGGTTACCAAGAAAGCTTCAGATGTGCCTCACTTCAGAGAAACCTTTCTTCAATCTTGATGTCTCTTGGGTTTTTTCTGAATCTGCCTATTTCAGTCAGGAATCCATATATCCTTGTATGTGTAATCACACTAATGTACATAGTACCATGTCCACAGAAGTTAAGACTGAAGAAATATAAAGGCAATGTAGTGAAATCTGAAAGTGGAATCTGAACCTTGGTTCTTGAATGTTTCACAGGGACTGAGAGAAAATACAGAATTACAAATTCTAAATTCTCTACTTGAGAATGTGTAGAGAATGTTGTCTTTCAGAAGAAAACAAAATTCTCCCATTAAATTATGGAGGAAATTCACCCAGCAAATACAAAATTAAATTATATTTAATAATTTAATATTTCTGCTGCTTTTGCTTCACTGAACTTTAAGACCAGAACATTATATGGTCAAAAGAAAAGCTCAGTATATTTTTTTTCTCATTCTCACCTCCACCTGCAATATAAGAGTAATAATACTAATGAATGTTTCAATGTGGATGTTTGTATTGCAAAAAGATAATATATAGGCAAAGTTTAGAATACACAGTATTCTTATTCCTTTTTCTGTGTGGTTTCAAACTGTTCAGTACTGCAAATTAATAATATTATTATTAATTTAGGAAAAATACTGCTGTCTAATAGTCCTGCAGGATAATCTATTTCATAACATATTTTCATTTCATGTACTGATAAAAGAAATCAGTCCCAATCTAGTATCAAACTGCTTTGAGACTGCTGGCCAGCTGATGAGATTTGCCCCAGTCTGGTCTCCTGGCAACTTAAGATCACAATAAATAGATGCTGTTCATTTCCTATGCTCTCTTACTATAGTTTATAGTTTTCTAAGACTTAATTAAGTTAACTGTATGAATGCCAGATCCCAATGATAATGCTGGAATTTTGTATAGCTTTGCTACTATTCTCAAATTATTTTCTTTTCAAGATGATTTTACGTATGTGGACACCTGACAGGTAGAAATTATGCATGTGATCTGTGTTTTGCTAAGATAGGGTTGTCAATGTAATGTAACATTTCTAAATAAGACAATGAAAGAGCGGACTAGCCTACTGGCCTCAGTCCATATCACATGCAGCATACTCTATTCATGGTAAAGTTCTTATGCTGGTCAGCTTGGGTGGATTTTGGGTGGTTTGCACAAATGAAAAGCCTATTTGTACTCCAAGCATGCCGAGACTATAATATGCAAAAGAGGATCTGTGGTGTAAACTAAATTTAATTAGATTTCGTTTTTTCTCCCTCCCTCCATCTCCTACCTTCCTTCAATTTTTTCCCTATTTCCAATTTTTGTATTATTGTTTTTTAGCATTTTGCATAAAACTGATGACCATCCAAGGGAACAGTGGGATGGATATGTATGTGTATATGTTGTTTTCAATGTAAACTAATTTCAATTATGTGTCAAATGATCCACTGAAATTAGCGAGGCATGAAGTAACTAGCTTAAATTCCATTGATTTTAAACATTCTGCTTTTAAGGTAACTAGGTTGAATCCAATATATTTTACAGCTCACTCTCCATATTCTGGAGGGTTTATTTGTTCTGATCTCAAAATATTTGTAATAGATTAATTATTGGATGAAAGTCAGTCTCATTGTCCAAGCAAACACTGGCTCCCTGTTCCCTAATTTACCCTCTGATTTTACAGGATATGCAGGAACAATGAAAATATTATATGCATGTACTAAAAGCTAAAGGTTTCCACTGCCAATCATGGCTGACTCTAGGGAGTGGTGCTCCTCTCTGTTTCACAGCCAAGGAACTAACATTGTTTGAAGATGCTTCTGTGGTCATGTGGCAGCATGATTATACACCGAGGTGCATGGAATGCTGTTATCTTTCCCACCGAAGATGGTATCTATTTATCTACTTGCATTTTTACATGCTTTCAGATTGCTAGGTTGGCAGGAGCTGGAGTGAATAATAGGAGCTCACTCCATTATGCAGTGCCTGGGTCTCAAACTCAGGCTTCTGACCTTCTGGCTGACAAGCCCATCATCTTAACTGCTTGGCCACCGCACCCCTATATGCATGTACTGTGCTCTCCAAAAGCAACTGCAGGAGAGTTTACCAGGGATTTACAAGGGATGTCCATTATCATGAAATCAATCATAGTTTTACAGGAAGGCACATGCAGATAAAAACCTCTGGCTTTATATTAGCATTGTGAGCCTGTGGACTTATCCTAAAGAAAGCACTTTAAAATGCCATTTTCATTGGGTTTGGAAAAGTCATTATGTGAGTCTAACAAGGAGATGATTTGTCATGCTAGCCAGGGGGAAGATTCAAGATAAATCATAATAGCCTTACCTCTTCAACAAGTTGCAGCATACGACGGGTGCTTTCAAGGGACTAATACAGAAAAGAAACACAACGTTAAGGTCCGAAAATTGTTTTTAATTATATATTAGTAAGACCAAGTATATTGGTCAAATACTCCATCAACCAGGTCATCAACAGAGTACCAGTTGGGATTCAAAAATATTTGCCATTTTCAATAAATGCGGCTTTGTCTGAGGCAGGATCCAGGGTTTGGAATAAAGATTTTCCTTATTATCTTTTAGGAGGAGTTTAGAAGTTTATTTAGTACTCAATCCTTTTTATGTTTTAATTTTAAAACATAATTACTCTTTTTTACATTCTTGGTTTTTAATTATGCTTTTATTATCATTTTTATTACATGCTGAATATAAGAGGGCAGAAGATACATTTCCAAATATATAAAAAAATGAAAAAAAGATAAAATCAATTTTATTATAATTGTCTCCTGTTTATAGAGAACACCCAATTCATTATATTTAAATTATACTTTCCCTACAAGGAGCTCAGGATTTATTATCAGAGCAACCATGTAATACAGATGAATCTAAGAATGAATGATCAGACATCATATAGATCATGATTGTTTCATTTATGGCTGAATGTAAACAATTATTCTTGTAGAAATGTTAAGTATGGAAAGCAGAAAGAAACTTAAATCAAATTTCTCCAATTCTGAGAAAAATACTTACTGTAGTAAAGCTTGTTGTTTATTTATTTAAGAATCTGTATCTCATTGATTAATGGATAGATTTTATTGTGTTTATACCTGCAGCTATCTACAGATTCCCAGTAACTAACAATAACCATATGGCAATCTATAATTAAAATACAATAGAAGTACAACATAACATCCATAAGAAATTTAAGATAGTAAAATGAATTAAAATATACAATAATAACAATAACTGATGGTGTCATTTTATCCTCCAGATGGTCTCTGCACAATTCAGTTTTTTTAAATATACAATAAACCAATGATGTGGGGGGCAATTTGATTTCTAGTAGGAGGCTATTCAATGTTTTCCACTTGAAATAATGTTCCAGATAGCTAATAAAATTTAGATGTTTATAGATATATATATAGCTAGCCAGGAACATAAGGATAACCTTGCTGGATCAGATCAAATTTCTCTTTAGTCTTAAATTTACAGCAGTATCCTGTTAGATTCCTAGGGGAAGCACATAAATTTTAGTTTCCTGTATATAAAGGTCTGGGTTTTAGTAATACTGTACATACTAGAAACATAATTGAACTTTATTCTTTTTGTTATTTTGCACAAAATGCTATATATAAATATTATTAAGGCATTCTTCTTCAGTGAAAATTTTGTGATCCAGTTACAGAATGTGAATATGCCTTTCTCTTGGGCAGTAGTCCTTCTAGAATTACTTTGCTAGAATGAGCTCTTCCTTGTAGATTAAAGTGCTATCCAACAGGCCAACTATACTAGTGTTTTCCTTATTAATTACATGTCAGGCAAATTGAGAAAATGTGGTGTTAATGTAGAAACAGCTTTGTTTCCTTCCCTTTCCCAGCTGAAAAATCCCCAGCTGGCAAAAGAACTTCTATCCATCATATTCCTTAACTGGAATGGAGTTGGATGGATAGGAGGTGAGTTTTAAGAAACACTAAATTAGGTGGTTTAGCCTTCTGTCAAAAGCTGTCCCAGGCTTTGCCCAAGTTTCCAGCAGCTGACTACTATGGCTAAGAGAGATCACAGGAGTAAAGTGGGAATTAGCTCTATCCATCAGGTTTTCTGATCCCAAGGAGTTGATCAGATCCGATATCTGAAAAGGTTGGCTGAAGAAAGCAAGGAACTGGCTCTTCCACATTCACTTGCCTCCTCTCCCAGCCTAAGGATCAAAAGTGTGGTAGTCAGTGAAGCCCCCAAACAGCTGACTGCACACTGAACATATCATTTCACATCCCAACCATCAAGTGCCTATCAGTTGTTTCTTGGGCTTCATTCAAAAAAGGGTTAGCACTCTTTTGAAAAAAAAAGCATATAAATCATGGATAAATGTAACTCAACCAGCTGGTGAAAGACAGGAGAGGACTGTTATCTCTTAGTTGGGCTTATGCTTCTTTCAAAATGAGGGATCAACTCACAAAACAGGTGCAAATAAGGAAAAAGCTGGATTTCTTTCCCCACTGCCCAAACCCGAATGATCCTGGAAGACACTGGCAGGAATTGCAGGGGAGGAGGCATACCCATCCCAGCCTAAAATGGCCCATAAGTTCTAGGCTGATTCCACCTTTTAACCATCACTTGACTGAAACACCAACCAAAGATATTTGGTGAAGACTATCAGATTGTAGGTAGAATAAAACTGCTGCAAGTTGTTGCCTGCTTGACTACTTTATAATCAAAAAGCCAAGGATGATTTAAGGCTGCCTAAAGTATGAGTAGTAGCAGCAGTACAAGAGGGTTATTTAGGTTAACAAAGCATGTTCATAGTTTCTTCAGATGCCAATGGGGAAGTTCTTTTGATTGCGCTTTGGGAAGGTTTAACTTTAGTAAGGAAGTTTCAAGTTATAATCCCTAGTTCAGTCCAAAGGCAATGAATGATAGGTAAAGGAATAAAGCAATTTTCTCAGTTTGCTGCCTTTCAGATATGCTCACCTCCAGGTATTACATTTAGGCTAAGTCAAAGTGCTATCTATCCATCCTTGAGTCACAAACAACTATGGTAACCTGAAATTTGCTATTCCAGATATCAGTTCTTATCCTGCCTCTATTGCCTCTCTTTCAACTCATTGCAATCATCTGATTTCCTTCCAAGGTGATAAAGTGAAATTAGATACATCTTGAGATTTCCTTTGGACACTGTTGGAATAAGAAGAAAACCCCCACTTTGTCCCTTATAGAGCTGAGGAAAAGCTACTACTATCTCACTCATGGGCTGTGTACAAGATGAAGCAAGTGGACATGGCAACATCAAGGGGACCTGGCAGAAAAAAATGATGTTAGGGGATGCTCATGCAGTGGTTAAGTATAAGTGGGGAAAGTTTTGTTAGAATTTAAATTTAGAAGCTCTGGAGAAATAAGCTTGAGGAAGATTGTAATAATTGCTTATATATGTTTGGGAACAACAAAGTACAATTTTTCATTACAGTTTCTGACATCTTCTTTACCTCATCAGTCATCTGATCAGCCCGCTGCTGCATGTCTTCTAGCTCATTGCGCATATCAGCATCTTCTGCCATTGTGGCTATAAATGTGCTGGTTGGCCTTCTGGATCAATAGGTTCCTTTTGTCCTGTCTGCTAGCCTAGAGTATAGAAATAAGAAAAGTAAATATATTTATGTTGTCCATTTGAATAAGTGTGGGCTTCTGGGGACTGCCTGAACAAGTCCCTGCAGTTTTCTTGGTCAGGTTTTTGGAAATGGCTTGCCATTGCTTTCTTCCTTGGGTTGCAAATGATTGGTCCAAGATAACCTGGCTGACTTTGTGTGTAAGGTGGGACTACAACTCATAGTTTTCTGTTTTCTAGTCTTGTACCTTTACCACTCATCAAACTGGCTGCCTTAATACAGGGAATTCAGTACAATAAATTATGAGGAATAATACCTTGATGAATACATATATTATTAGGGAAGAATAAATACTGAACTGGAGTGTTCAGTATTTCAAGTTAGATATCTGCAGATTACAATACGTACTAGAAAGAACACCATTAGATTAGTGATCTCATCAACAAATTGTTTCTGATTACTTGTGCGTCAATACCTGTATTTTAAAAAATAAATTTATGGCTTTCCTCATAAAGCCAGTTAACTGAGGCAGGCTATGCTTATAAGCAAGAAAGCACTCATCAATTGTTCCCAAGGTGATATGGTGCTATTCCTGGGCTATTAGTCATTCTCCTGAATGAGAACCCAAATGTGTGTTTGGTGCAATCACGAAGCAGAACTGATTCATTTCTGTTTCATAAACATACTGATCAATTTTCATAAAGCAACAAGCCCAGGGAAAGTACAGATGCTCGAGGAAAGTATTTGCATTAGTTTTGTCTGTCACACTTCTCCAAAAATGAGATGCTATAGAAATTCTGTTGCTAGTAAGCAACTGAAAATCACAATCTCTCAGAAGGAAATGAGTGAAGGTTTAGGGGACAAGAGAACTACCACAACGGTGACCTCATGTACTCAATTGTAATGTGATGTGTTACTGAGGCAGAACAGAAATGGCTATTGGCACAATAGATTCTAATAGCACAATAGATTCTAATAGTATTTTTCTATGCTGTTTAAAGGACTAGAGGAAAGGTCATTGGCTATTTGGATGTGTCTTTACACAGGATCAACTTATCCATTAGGCTCAAAAATATTTTAATTTTTTTTTACTCAAAAGAATAAAAACGAAGTAAAAGTTATTTTCACGTCTTAAAATAAATATACGCTTCTTTTCATGCCCCTTTGATAAAAAACAGGCAAGAAACACACAGACTTTGAATATCAAGCCAATGTTCCTATATAGTTAACTATAGTTAATATAATTAAATTATATAACATACAGTTAGTATAATTAATTTAGTGTGAATTCTAAAATTTAGTAACTGATGATCTACAACAGACCTCAAAAACTGATTATTATTAAAAATAATTATTAAAATATGATTTACTATTCTCTCTTTCTCTGTACAAATGTGAAGAAAACATTGAAAATCATATTAAATATAATCTTAATACTATTATTTTTCTGAAGGGAGGGGCTCACAAGAGCAAAAGTGCCAAGGGCCCGCAAAAGGCATACAGCAACCCTGCTCATACAACTTCATCAAGATTGGAGAGTAGAGATAGAGAGTTATACAAGCAATTTTATTCTTTCACTAAGAGTTTATATAGTAATTACGAAGTAGACGGGAAGCTTTGGGCCTCTGCAATAAGTGGAATTTCACCCTGAGCATTATTTTCAGCATGCACTAATGTTTGCTTTTCCTCGCTGACAAATCATGTCTGTAGGAGACCGACTCCCCTTGCCGTCCATGTATCTGTGCTAATTAAAAATGAACAAGAGGCAACTCCAAGGATTGTTGACATACAGTCACTGCTGCCCTGCAAACATGGGGTGGGGTGAAACAAACAGAGATTTGCAATCAATTCTAGCGAACTCTCTGATTCATTCATGTGAACAGTTCTTGAGCTTCTCTGCCTCACATGAAAGAAAAATCTGTATTTATTTCCCCAAGAGCGGAATACCAAGCATATAGTTTTAAAAAGGTTAGAGAGGCTTCTTTCATTATCTAGATCATTCGAATTGGGAAAGGTTCCTTCTAATTCCATTCCAAACATTTAAAAGATAATATGAATTCCAAAGTTCAGGTCAGTCTCGCTCTACTCCTGATTGGAGGGTGCTATTGCTTGGAGAAATTGGGCTATCAGATGTGATTGGGTTATGTGTAGTTCAGACTAAAGTTCATATATTCACAACCGGGTCACGACAAAAAGGCATCGCTTCCAGGATAATAAACTATCAGCAACAATCTGAAGAAAATCACTGTTGAACAAAAGCTTATAGAATGGAGCTAACCATTGTTTTTATCCACTTTGCAAGAATGACAGACAGCGGTCGTGCTGTGTAGTTTATTTGCTGTACCTGGCTTGACTGTTGAGAACTGCCATAAAAAAACACAGCATTATAGTGCATGATTATTTCTGCACGTTTACCTTTAGGTTACATCAAAGATCATGCCTTCAGATTACCGATGTATTAACTCAATTTTAGCCAGAATACAGAAAAATATTACAAAGAATGATAAATACAACCAATAGAGCCTGGCTTTTAAAGGGGCCTGGATGTTTACAAATATTGCGAATTAACAAATGTATAAGAAAGGGAGAGTGAGAAATTAACACCTATCGTTATTACTTAGTTGTTGTTTTTTCCTATTTTTTAGGGATTTTAACTTTTGTTGAATTTGTTTTGTCAATTTCTTATTTTCTTCTATCAATATATATTTAAACATACACAGAGAGAGAGACACTAAGTAACAACACAGTGGAGATCTTTATATTAAGTAAGTTCAAGACTGAAACTTATCATATAACTAATACCTTGATGTGAAATGCAGTGGTTTTTTTATGTTATATTCAATTTTGGATGAAAATTAAAATATGCTTGTAACATTGACATCCTAAATTGCAATTTAATACTGGTAGAATTTTTACTTTTCTTTTTTTATTTTCAGTACTGTAAGCTTTTAAATAATAGAATGTTAATAATTTTAATCATATTTATAAACATCACTGCACTGCAATTTGCATTGAAGGAATATAATGTATCAAGATTTATAACATTACAAGAAAAATATTACAATTTATACATCCTCCCAAACTATGAGGGTGAGGGAGATGGTTATATTTTGCTTAGTGCAGTATTAGTTTCTACTGTTGTTCTTATGCTAGATTTCATTTATTTTTAACATACACATTATTTTTTTTAAAAAAAAGGATAAATATATTTTGATTGTTCCCTCTGTTTTTTTCTTTCTGGCCAAGTAGTCAGCCTGGTGTGGAAGGACCATAGTTGATAATGAATGAGGGTGGTGATGAATTGCATGTTTAGGTTTTACTGACAAAATAACAGGTATAGGAATTTGCATGCAATATCATTCAAATGGATGGAAAATTGTAGGTTCCATTCTGTGAATTCTGAATAAAACACTTGAAATAATCGCAATCACAAGATGGGAGACATTGTCTCCAATGGACCAAAAGGTCCAAAATGAAGGCAAAAAGTGAAGAGTTACAGTATTTCTCCATAAGTTTACTTAAGGTTGAGTCCCAGATGAACCACACCTGTATACTTTTGTCAAACAGCTTTGGGAAAAAGAACAACAGGACAGTAATTTGACTGGAATGATTCTTGGATCCTGGGTCTTGCCCATTGTGTTGGCTACTATGCCAGTCTTGAAAAAGTACATCAAGGCTCACCTAAATCACTGGTTACAAACATGGCCATCTAATGGTAACAATAAAGAACATTTCCAGATTCCTAGGAGCAATTCATTAAAATACACAAAAGATTCAATTAAGCTACACCACTATCTCTGGAGCAAGCCCATTCATCGATTTCAGTGGCAAAATCATGAAAGCATTCACACCGAACCATTCATTGGAGGTCAATGCAATGCTCCTGCAATGCTATAGAATTACTCAATCAAACATTTAGCCTTGCCAATTTATAACACTTAACATTTGGGGGCTGAAGAGGAAATTATATTAGCCCCAGGACTTTTTCATATACTGCAGCCAAATACGATGTCTACTTGCTCATTTCTTCAGAACAGTGCTTATTTGCCTCCATGGCTCTTAATTCTTGGTTATGGTACACTCTGTTCAGGAATGTTATTATAAAGTGCTCAAAGAATGCACTGCAGGATATAATAGCATTTGGTATTACACATTCACAGGTCAGGCCATGAGTAGTGGATGTTGAAACTTCTATTTCCAGCTCTCACTGTAATCTGTTCACACCCTGCTTTGTGTAGCCAACCATTAAATCACAAACTGGCAGGGAAAGATTAATCCTTTATTAATAGAGAGACAGAACACATTTCTCCTCTCTTTTGCACCTAATCAACTTGGCAAGGATATGGATGATGCTCGGAGGGAGAGAGTAATTACTTTCGATCACATGATCAGCAAATTCATGGAAAAATATTGTGAAATCAATCCCATTCTATTGGTATCTGCCAATTAAATCTTCTGTTTCATTTCAGGAAGATTATTTGATATCTTGATTTATTTTATTTAATTAATCACGTTTGAATAGCCACTCATCTCACTCCGGATCATGTACATAAAAATAATCAAGAATGTATAAAAACCAGTAAAAACAATAAATTGAAATTGAAATAAAACCAAGATAAATGCAAAAGGTAAAATGGTAGAAAAACAAGCAGAGAGGGCATTCCATTAACTGTTATAAAACTATCTAACAGTCTCTACTGTACTAGAGTATCCTCAAGCTAGTTGACAAAGCCAATTTTAAGGGCCTTCTATCCTTCTTTCAGTGCTACATAATGCTCCATCCTTAGGTTATGATTAGAGAAACTGGCACAAGATGGGTGTGATTGTGTCTTCTACCATTATAAGCCAGAAAACAATTTTTGCTCTGTAAAGCAATGAGAATCTGCCAAGTTGTCCCCTCTGCTGCTTCTGACATTGTAAAGTGTGGGAGACAGAACTGCAGAACACATAAAATTTTCTTAATTAAAAATGGCTGCTACCCCAGGTTGCTGTTGTCTAGTATTGCTTTCTCAGAACTGTTTTTCCCACCCAGTGATTCCTGAATCCACACAGTTAATTACCAAGTTCTAAAAATTGCTTTCTTTCTTCATTTGGAGATTATGTACTTTGCATGAAGAAATTCCCTAATAAATTCTATATTTCCTGTTAATTTGTGCAATTAATACCAAGGTTAGCACATTAAAGTTTTGTTCCCAATCAACCTGATGTGCCATCACAGAGAGCAAGATAGAAAGATGTAAGATACAAAATGTACCATGTATGCCCTAATTAGCTTCCTATTTTAGTGATGCTGAACACTATTCCTTTACCTACAGTGGAAAATTTCAGCTGCGTGTCTACTCAGCTTTTTTGCTGTTCTTTGCTGAATTTGCAAAGTGTTGAATCAGCTCTGTGTCTGATTCAGCACCAGACATTATTTATTTATTTATATTAAATTTATATGCCGCCAAACTCAAATATGACTTTCAGCAGCTTACAAGAAAAACATAGAATGGGTATAAGCACAGAGGGCTGGAACATGCAACCATTGGGAGTGTCTTCCCCTGCAATGGCCTTGCCCTCCAGCTCTGGTAGGACCCCATGCCCATCAACACATGAATATTCCTGCCAAGAAATTCCTGGGTGATGTTCCCCCTCCCACACCGATGTCCCGCCTTTCCAAGCCATTGGCTCTGCCGTCCTTATCACCCACACTCACAATCAATCACACTCACAACCAACCTAGAGGAAGGGATGAAGTCAGGAGCCTCTCAGCACTACAGTATAAGCTCTCAGTGCTTCACAGGGCTCCTCCATCCTCCTCACATAAATGCCCATCCCTCCACACTAAGCCCTCTCACTGCTAGCTAGAGGGAGGGCATACTCACAGGTCCCTTCACCCAGCTCTCATCTTGGGTGAGGGGCTCCACCCAACTAACACACACACCCAGGCTAGCCACGGCTCTCACCTTGGAACCAGCCCCCAGATAAATGGGGCCTATAGTTCTCCCAACATTGACCACTATCCCCTCTGTCCCTCTGGTGGCCACAATACCCCACAGAATCCATTAAACAATAGCCAAGCTTCCAGGAGGTGATCCAGGGTGCCCAAAGATTCCATTCAGCTATCTTCACTGCTCCAAGCACAGTTTCCTCCATTATTGAACAGCCCCTCTGCCAAATTCAGGGGGGTCTCTGGGGGCAGCCCTCGGGGGGTGACAGGTCCCATCCTGTGGTGGACATTGCCACCACCAAACAACAAATCCAGTCCCTCCAGGGTCTAACCTCCAAACAGCCAACTCAAGGTGACTTCCTGCAGCCAAGTTCTCCTTATCCAGGTGAGTGCTCCCAGTGGCTGCCCCTGTTCGCTCAGAATCACCAGTCCCAAGCAAGCCCAGGAAATAATATCTGAGGGGCAAAAAAATCTATTGCCACCAGGCAGATGAGCCAAGACACTGCCACCATGCCACTGTTGTCACTACCACACAGCTGCTCCTGGCCATTCCCAAAGGCTTCGGCCACCAAACAGCTGATCCCCACCTCCACCACTGCCATTGCCACCACACAGCTGCTATTGGACACTCTCAAAGGCCTTGGCTGCCGAACAGCTGATCTTGGTCACTGCCATCACCATCACCATGCTGCTGTTCCCGGCCATTCCCAAATATCTCAACCACCAAACATCTGATCCTGGGTGCAATGCTTCCACCACCATCATCGCTGCACCATTGCTCTCGCCAGTCACAAAGGCCTCAGCCACCAAATAGCTGATTCCGCCTGGCAGCTGACTTGGCTAGCTCCGGGAGATTCCAACCATGGAGCAGCCGGAACCAGCTAAAAAAACCAGGATGGAATAAGAGCAAAAGTGGGGATAAGAAAGGAAGCAAGGGGGCAGAAAAACAGGTTCCCCCAAACCCCAAAACCTTCAAGGGAGCTAGCAGGAGCTCTGCACTCTACATCCACTCCCGTCCATCATTTTAGAAAAAAAAATCTACTCTAGATGAAATTCTCTTTTGGCTTATAAGAAGCAGGCTTGCAGTTACCCCAATTAGCAGATATTAAGGCCATACAGCTGTTTGGATTAGAATGAGAAAAGGCAATTTGGAGCATACACAGGTGCAGAGAACGCTACTCTCCGCGCTTTCTTCAATTAAACACATCTTTTTCTGGGATTGACTGGTAATCAATAGAGTTAAAAAATATACACTTGAAAGCCATTAGGGGAACAGACAAATTTGGCAGAGAATGCTGTTTTGTTCTCTTCTCCACATTAAGGCAGTAGGTACCCCATAGTTATTAAATCACTCTAAAGACAGTTAAGCTGAAGTCATCAATCTGTTTTGGTTTCATTTACTACTCCTAATAATTCACAGATCCTCCAATGGATTTTATCCATCTTCTTTTTTATTTAGGGCAACTGAAACTTGTTTATTTTCTTTTCCCAAAAGACTGATCAAATCAAAGCCACAATTCCACAATTTCTGTCCTTTTTAACTCAAAACTTTGGAGTGTTCTCAGTAATGAAAAAGACATCTGAAACATTTCTGGTTTTTTGAGTTGTAATGGTTGTTTTTATAATAATGATACATATGAAAAATAATGCTACAGACTGACCTACTGTATATTATAGGGTGGTTGTTAGAATCAGGAAAATATGTGTAACTTCTTACAGTGACACAAATCCAAATTATTTCAGATAGCTAGGTACTAAAGCCAAGGCTTTCTAAGAATAGATGGATTTTAAAAAAGGCACATTACAGAATAAAAATGTTCTTTATCTTTTATTGTTCTGCTTAAGGCTAAGAGATGACACTAGTGGTTATAATTAGACAGGCTTTTGTGGTATTTATATTTAACTGAAATGCTACGAAATTGCTGCGACTTCTAATAGCACAAAATTTTTAAAGGGTCCATTTAAAAGATGTTTGCATAATTTTATCAGCAGAATTTGATCATTATCATTATCCCATAGTCAGACTGAAAAATGTATAGTAATCCTTCCCTTTAATCAATACAATACATGGGAATCAATTATACCACTGCCAGCTCACATTATCAGTCTGATGGCATATTTCTGTCTGCGCTTATTCTGTCTTCCTAGTAGAACACTGGTATGTTGAGTTGATTCTCTGTGTTTTCCATGCCCATGAACAACATGATCACTGATTATTCTGTAAGGGGATATGTTGGCAAACTGAGCTCCTTGATCTTGCTGTAAGTTCATAGCTTTGAGTTTCATTTCTGGTTCATATAGGAGACCCCAAGAAAAAAGTGATATACATTTGCATGCAAAATCTTGACAGGTTATCCAAGGCCTAGCACTGACTTGAGTTAGTCAACCATTTGCAAGCAATGATTCTCTTGCAGGGGCATCTGCAGCAAGCCAAAGTTTCATTAAAATGATATGTCCATTGCGATGTCACCCCTTATGAATTTACCTGTGCAATCATGACGTAAGTACATAAGAGGCAGAGTTTGCAACGTGTTTCCTTTGTTGTCCCCTCTCCCAGTGGACACTTGTGCTCATTTGATTGATGCACCATGTTATGTACACACATCTACCTTATTGCCCAGCAAACTAGCAATATTCACTCTTTAGTAGGAACCAGAGCTGAGGGAAAATGGAGATTAGTTTTTGTAATGGTCTGGCTAATAGCAGAACTTGTCATCACCAACTAGGGCCAGAGTGTACAGCTGTTAATTTTCCTGATTCCCCTCCATAACCTACTTTGAGCGACTTTCCTCACAGGTATACGATATCCCCCAGTAATATATCCCCTCTTTTTTCTGCCATGACGTTGCCTTCATTTTGCCTCTAGCCTGAATCTGAGGCAACTTAAAATTGTCGTTAGCTACCCTGGTATTAGAACTTTTGCCCTTGGTTACAGTAGAACACTTTGCCATCACCATGGTAGTGATATTGTGAGGTGACTTCTAAGGGGTGGGATTGGTTTGGCACTTGTGGGCCTCCTAAGGCTAGTATTGGTAGGTCTCTTCCCCTTCATGGCCTTTCTGTTGTGGGCAGTAGGAGAATCCTGTTCATTGAATGGGACTCTCTCCACCTATCAAATGCCTGAGCTAATTCCTACCTGGATTCCCCATCCCATCAGCAATAGTGGGGATGGGGGAGCTGTACTCCATGAAACATGAGAAAGAGAGAGAGGCAGCTCTGCCACAGCCCTTACCCCCAATATCTGTTAGCTGTCATTCAGATTGCTTTGAATGTGGGTTTAGTGCACTTGAGTAGAGACTAAGATAATTTGTACCCATTACCACTCCAATCTGGAATGGAAGAGCCTGAACCACCATTACCCACCTCTACCTAGCACTTTTCCCAGCTTAGGAGAGATGGAAGGAGAACTGGGAAGGCTACACCCATAGATCTGGTTTTGTGTCAAAACCACTGCCAAGTACAACCTGTTTTGTTTTGTTTTTTTCAGCCATCAGGTGACACTGGAAAACATGGGAGAGACAATATTCCCTACCAAGAAATGAACACACCATCTAACTGAAAGCAGGAACCAAGGCAACTGGACTGGCAACAGAACCAGCAACACTGAATTTTTTGCTGGCTCCCAGATGGGAAGAAGTACTTTAAGAGAAGCCAAGAAGAAGAGATTTGGGTGTCGTTGCCGCTATGAGTAGCTGCCATTTTTATTCCCAAGACATCCCCGAGTATCAAGGTAATGTTGGCAATTAAAACTGCTGCTTGTTCTAGCTACTTGGCAGTACTCAGAAGTCCCCATCCTGTAGATCGATTGATACCATGCAAATCTACTGAAGCCTACTGATTGGCAGGTGTGTGTGTGTGTGTGTGTGTGTGTGTAACCTGGAACCAGCCCTGTTTGTGGCAAAGAAACTTATTTAACCAAACAGACCACAGTACCCCAATACACTGTATACATTCAGATATTCTTATTTACATGGATAAAAATCCAAAATAGAGTTTCATTGGACTCTTTTCATGATAAATTAGAGATTTGCATGGGTGCAAATTAAAGGTCAAAGAGCTGAAGCAGTATTAACAGAAATAGAAATAACAACCAAAGACACAAGGCCGTGACTCAGGGCCAGCAACCAAATTGAGAAGGGAAGCAAAGGACAGCCTGAGTCATACAACTTTTGGAACCAGGCTGACCATAGTCCTATGCTGAGAAGGCTGAGTTACAATTCCAGCTGCGTCACTGAGCTATTGTACAAAGGATGAAGATTTGATCAATCCTAACAGCTATTACAATGCTATAGGGAGAATGCCTTCCAAAAGTGGACTGCATTTCCGGAGAGGTCTGACTAAGACAAATGCTGCATTCGACATCCACTGCAGTAAACACAGCAGGAAGCCAGGCACTGGTACGGGTGACTAGGCAAGGAATTGTGCAAAAGAGATTTCTCCAGGTAGCAAAACACCTTGAGCCCTAAGCTGATTGTTCAGAGTTTCCAGACAAACAGTATCTTCCTCTGTCTTGCCCTGCCAGAGGGCAGTGTGTCCTCAAATGGAGCTGCATATCTTGTATATCACCTGATCATCCTTTCATAGGGCTCTTTAGCCCCATCCTCTTGCTGAACTGCAGATTCATGGGGTAAATTTCAGAGCAGGCGAACTCCCTTTGTTGCCAACCTTTCTCACAACTGGCAGCAGAAATGCATTTGAGGGGAAGGCAATGTCATCTTGCTGTTATTTCAGAAAGAGATCCATAATAGTACATTAGCCTCAGGTTTGCTAGTTGCCATATTGATTGACCTGTTCAAGAAGCAGTCACAAAAAAAATCAAGGAGCAGCCAAAGACTAGGAATGCTATTCCTACCATCTCCTGCTCTTCACATGCAGCACAGTTGAGCTCTTTCTACAGTAAGTCCTGTAGTCCCCTATAGGGACCAAGTCCCTGCACTCGGTCACTCATGCCCTCGTCATCTCAATTCTGGACTACTGTAATGCACTCTACATGGGTCTTCCCTTGAAGAGTATCTGGAGATTGCAGCTGGTGCAATGTGCGGCTGCGCGGATGATTTTAGGGGCCAATAGATCGGCCCATGTAACACCTTTGTTCCGCGAGCTGCACTGGTTACCGGTTTGCTTCCAGGTACAATTCAAGGTGCTAACATTGACCTTCAAAGCCCTTCATGGCAT
>JANHZU010008943.1:83148-101235 GCA_032468055.1 Acrochordus granulatus | reverse complement strand
TCCCTTATGAATATACAGTGGAGGTGAGGAATAGATTTAAGGGATTAAATCTGGCAGACAGAGTACCTGAAGAACTTATGTAAGTGGCTTCATATAGATGTTAAATAAAATGTAGGAGAAAGTTGAGCCCTGGGTGTGAGAGATTGTGGAAATGAGCAGAGAAATGCACATTAGATATAGAGAAACAACAGAGTCCAGAAGTGAGACCTGTGTAAAGAAAACATTTCAAAGACATACTGCCTTAATTAACTCACTACAAGCATGGCTGGGAATTTACTTTATAGTTTTCAATATTATATTTTATCCCAGCTGAGCATTAAAGATGCCTTTCTGAAATCCCTGCATTTCTTGTTGTTTTAACAGTGTGACAGCCCATGCTAGAAAACCCTAGAGATCAACTTTCCTTTCCCATATAAACCAGCAAAAAAATCAACTCAAGAAACACTGAAACCATCTTAAGGTGGTGCCTCTAACTCACACTCCTCACAGATGGTCCAGAAGGATACTATTCTCAAAAGTATTGATCACTATTGACAGATCCAGCTGGGCTAACAGAGTCATGCTCTCTCTATCCATTTGGTAGTATGGACCATCAATGAGAGAATATTGGCATTTCTGTCCCATGCATTGGTCTGATTTTTCCAGGAGTGTGATTTTTCCAGAATTTTTATTGCTACAATTCCCACCACATTCTCAATAACTTTCCTTTAAAAAGCAATTAGAAACTAGTATACTTAAATGTTTGTTTGTACATATTTATTTTACTTTATTTTTGAAGATATAATAATTATCTTAATAAAGTTGGGTCTAAAGCCAGCCCCTCAAAGAGGAGGTATACCAGTCCTCTTCCAGGGCACTGACATTTCAATGTCAATTCAACAGTAAAACCTTCATAAAGGCCCAAACCCAGGCTCCCAAGCTTCAGATAGAAATGAGGATGGGCAGAAGTCCAGCCCACATATAGTGTTGCTCATCTTAACTAGGGGTTTTGCAAATTCTTCAGGATCAACAGCTTCAATCTTTCTAACTGTAATGTCACAAAAAGTAATGCTTAGCACCCCTCTGGACCCTATCCAGCAAATTTCCAACTCTGAGGGAATGCTAATGATTTAATTCACAAAGTACTTGGCTAACATCTCACAGCCATCCATCAGCCATTCTTCTTCTATAGAAATGTAAATTGCGTAGCACAAATATGGAACTGACCCAGAAATTGCTTTCTATAACACAGATACTAATAACAGCCATGAAAGGCTTGGGAAAATAGATTCTTCCCAAGCACTTTTTCAAAAGGGAGAGGATCTACAATAGTTTGCATTCAGCCATAGCTGGCTGTTCACCTACCTGTTGCAGAAAATTTTGTGCTAGCTATTTGATGAGGAGAAGCTGGGAATACAGCATCATTTAATTTCTCATTAAAGCAAGCATTCCCATTGGGGAAAAAAGGAGAAGCTGTAAATGGGTTGACTTTTGAGGCAAATCACTTCAGGAACTGGGGAAACAACTAGAATGGAGGTATTGGCTAGAAACATTTTTTTCTGTTGAAGATATATGGTTTTAATATATATATGATTTTAATAAATATATGGTTTTAATCAAGAACAATGTGGCCTGGCAAATCTGAGTTGGACTGGGTAGTATTTATGCTACTGAAAGCTTCCTAATTGATGAGAGGCCCAAAGTCAATGGAATAGGGCACAATCTAGAACTTATCTACTTAACACAAAGACTCCTGGTACGGTCAAATATTATGGAAGGTTTGATCAGTCAGAGAAAATTTATCTATCAGCCTGATTCACTGAAAGAAAATTGGTAATTAGAAAGGCAGAATCAGGCACAGCCAATTCCTTTCAACTATTGTAACCCAAACTAACAAGATAAAATTATAATAAAGCATGCTAACAACATCTCCTATGGTGAGACTTTTAGGCAGCATCTAATATTATGCAAGATTATTTTCATTAATCTGAAGGACTCTTTTAATCCTCTCTTACCCTTGCAGCTTCTAGAGCCTCTCAAAGCTCTCCGCCAATATCCCCAGAGTTTTCAGAATCAAACTAGATTACTTGGATTATGAATTGTATATTGGCCACAACAAGCAGATATGATTTGATTTTTAAAAAATTAACAAATTATTCTATGGATGGATGGATGGACAGACGGATGGACAGACAGACAGGTATTTTCCTTTTCTATTATGCTAAAAATTAAAATAGAATAAATATAGAGAGGACTTGCAGTCCTGGAGTTTTTGGATGTTTCCTTTTTACTGGAGGTAGATTAGCTCACCTAGGGAAGGGTGAATTTATAACTGAAATTAATTCAATGTCAGCAACGTAATTTCCCTGACCACTCATATAGTTATTTGGGACAGCCATTGAATGTGTGGATAGGTGTGCAAGCACGATATGATAGAACTCATTAAAGCTATGTTCTGCAATAAGAAATGGTCTTGAAGATGACATCTGCTGACACCCCCTTTACTGAAATACATATTTTATTTAAACTGTACTGCTACCATGTGAACCCAGGAAATACATAGTTTCTTCACAGAGATGCCAACAGATGTAGCAAGCATAATCACTTGCTTCAAAATACTTTTCCACTTCCGATCCAAATGTCTGCAGACCACTAAAACAACATGATGGGTAAATCACAAAATGTACTATGAAAAATATATTAATTAGGCAAGACATAAAGTTTTCCAGTTCATTCAACTTTAGAAACAGAAGACATTGTTCTCTGCCTTCTCTCTCTCTCTCTCTCTTGAGTATATGATGTAATAAGATGAAGCAGAGGTACAGAACTATAGAACATCAGTTAGCACAGCCATAGTATAGATTTTACTATCAGAGGTCCAAGAAAAAAAATGATATATCCATTTTTCTGCAGCATCCATATTAACTAAGAGTTCATTAGTGATCAGCAAAAAACAAGAGAGACTATCTTGAGATCTTTTTAAAAACACAGAAGAAAAACTCAGTGTTTCAGAACTATATGGTCAGTTTTACAATTCTAAATAATGAAAAAAGGTACTTGCATGATGCCAGAAGGTTAATGAAGGTGTCAAGGGAGTCTTTATGGGGATAGTGTTCTGTATCTGAAGACTTATTGCTTAAAGGACCTGCTATCAAAGTATCTCCCAATTATTCAGAGGAGAACCAACAAAGATTATTTTAATAGAATGTTATAGTAAGAGACTTTCTTTACATATCAGGATTGTAACATAGCAGGGTTTTAAAGTTAACAATTACATAATGAATTAAGCCAAGAAACTATTTTAGTCATTGCAGTGGTATTCAATTATTGTTTTTTTCTTTTCATCTGAGAAAACTTTTCATTGTAAAATTTATTTCCAGATGAATAACACATTGTAATCACATTGCCTTCTAATACATTCTGACAGGCATACTTGCAAAAAAGAAAACCAGAGGGTGGAGCTCTAATACTTATACAGAATTTGGTAGGTGATACTGATAATCCAGCTTCTTTTACTGATTATCAATAAACTATATTCCAAAATAAATGTGATACTTTCATGACACTCAATATCTACCCTTGGAAGTAAACTTGTATTTTCAATTGATTAACTATGGATCTGCAAGTCAAAGGCTTGACATTTTTTTTAGAAAATTCACAATATCAACCCATGTTTCATGTGGGTAACCATCCCACATAGAATTAATCTGGATTACTTTAGAGTAGATAAAGGGATACATAACTGACATTTCATGTCTCCACTCCTCCCTGCCCAGATTGTCATTTCATGCTTCAAAATTGTTTCTGTATTCTAAATAGATTCGTACAAATGGGAAGGAGGGGGAAGAGTTACAAAAATATTTGAGCACATCAATTTTACACTAAGACTGGCTTAAACCACAGCACCGTTAAGACTACTAAAATATAATAGAATTTCTTTATCCAGCTTTGATGCTATAGATTTTTACTTGTGGATCCATTTCAATATGGGAAAGCAAAATTATTAAATGAATGCTTTGTTACCATATATAATCCCAATCTGGCCAAACTTTTCTCTAAAATATTAAAAGAAAATGTTAAGAAAGGATGTTGCAGATGAGTAGCATAAACAATGGTGAACTTCTAGTCAAGTTAATATCAGGTCTGCTTATTATGGTTCCCCATCACCTGAATCATCATTCACCTTTTCTCTTGGGTTGCAAAGCCCAGAATTACTAACTGTTCCATTTCTTATATACCTATATATAAAAATACTATATCATTCCTATCTACATCCACCTGTTTTTTTTAAATAGAGGCTTTTCTAATTCAGAGGTGTCAGAATTTTGTAATTAGATTTGTCCAGAAATGCAGAAACCTTAAGTCATATATTTTTCTTTACCCAGAATTATTTTTTATTTTCAACCCAATGGAATTGGAAATAAATTGTGTAGCAGCACTCTGTCTGTCCATCTGTCTGTCAGCATGGTAACTTCCAGAAACTGGAAGATGCACACAGATGCTGTCCCAGAGGAAAGCAAAAACACAGACAAAACATGTTATAGATTTACAGCTTTGCGTGTATTCTTGTTACTCAAGCAACACACCAGGAAGGACACTGGTGTGTCCTTCTATGCACTAGTAGCAATACTGAATCTGTTTTACAGAATGTACCCAAAGTCAATTTATAAATTATATTAGAAGTTTGAATTGGTTGTCATTTTCTTCTAAATTCTTAATTTCTTGTTTGATGCATGGCCTTTGAACATTCCTACAGTAAGTACAGTAAGTAAGTTTCTCTGAAAAAAACAATTAATAAAATATTTTGTGATTGGCCTATGGGGCCTTACTTTGGGAACAACTGCATTTCAAACTCTACAAAACACTGAATGATAAAAGGTAGAGTTGAACAAATCTGAAATTATCAGTATGGGAGAATGCAAAGATAGACATGTATTGAAGTAAGACAAATGCGAACCTGGGTCAATTTGCCCATGAAAATTGAATCCATTGCCATGAATTGCCATGGTGACAATTATTTGAATTATATTTTATGTAATTCATATTTTATGAATTACATTTTATATTTTATGACAATTATATTTTAATGTGGTATCCTTAAAATGCAGAATATAAATGGGTTGGTAGAGATCCATCTGAAGAGCAAAATGCATTCAATGGTTGCAGCCACATGATTTTAATATTAACCATGCCAGAAGCACATTCATCATCTGAAGCAATACAGAAACCCTCATGATAAATTGCTCCTAGTCTGTTTTTCCCCTTGATTAATATTCAGCTTCTGCTACCGTATAAGATGAAATAGCATATCTATCATTACCAAAGAAGGAACATAATAAAGTTCTGACAGAGCCAATCTTCTGGAGGTATAGCATAGAAATAGTATATTTGATCAAGGAAGGTACATAGAACTTTAACACTGTGGAAATTGCCCTATGATTCTAACTTCGTATCAAAAGAAAACTATTTAGAATTGATGATGCATCTCCACTTATATGAAGTTTATGACAAAAGACAATATTTTGTGCCATTCAGCTGTTAAGTATTTTTGTCTTTAAGTCAGTGTTGATTTCTGATGACTCCCTGCAGTTTTCTTGGCAAAGTTATTCAGAACTGGCTTGCCAATTACCTTCTTCCTAGAGCTGGGAAAGAGCAACTGCCCAGGGTCACTTAGCTGGCTTTGTGCCAAAAATGAGACTAGAATTCACAGTTTTCCACTTTCTAGCCTGATGCTCTCATTGCTATGCCAAACTGGGTCTTTAACCAAACTGCTCTTAAATCAAGAATATATAAAATTTTGCTAATCTCATTTTCACACCCAGTATGAAACAAATTGAAAACTTCTTATACGGCAGGAGCATAATATTTTCAGGCTGTCTGTTCACCTGCAGAATAAAGCTGCAGATTGGCAGATGTTATATGTAAAGATACTGCTCTCCCATTTCAGAGAATTAAAATACCTTCATTTTAATTTGCTTTAACAATTTGTTTGAGGTTTAAGATGAAAACAAATCAGTTACAGCAGGACAAAAAAGTAATATTCAATCCAAACAATATATATCAGTAATGACATTTTTAGATTCTATAATAAGGAGACAACCAAGGCTTTAGTGGCCCAGATTTAATGATATCAGTAAGACATATCAACCAGCCATGCTTCATAATCAATAGCCCCATCTGACATCACAATGACTGTACTGTACCACTCCAGAGAAGAAAGAAAAGCAGTGAAAGGGGAAAATGCCCTGTTCTCCCATTGCTTTAAAGATAGTGATGATGATAAAGTATCTCTCCCCAAAAAGAATATGCTAATTTTGGATGCCTGGGGAAGGCCACTGTAGCCAGCAGGGGCACTAGAAATTCGAGGTAGGACAATCCAGCAACAGAGGAATCACAGATGCCAATGTTTGTTTTATCTCTAAACTTAAAGTGAGCAAGACTCACTTAAGATTTAAAATCTAACTGAGCCATGTTTATATGCCTATTTTCTTGATCAAGCATATAATAATTTCACTATCACATTGCAAAAAAATTATTGGAACATCCATTTACTAGGAAATCTGATCCACTGACATTAAGGGAGCTATTTACAAGCAATGGATCGTAGAGTAAAACTTTGGCGCTTACTGTTTTGAAAGATCCCATTGCCTATTCTTAGTAAAAAAAACTCTGCACATCTAATCCTGCAACATAAGGTACCACATCCTTTTGACAACAATTTCTATACTAGTTCAGACATTTTATCAATCTCTTTCCCTTATGATGCCACTCCACCGTACACATGTAGAGAATCAGACTTCCCTCTGCAGATTTTTGCCACCTAAACTATGCTATACTTAAGCTCAGAAGCAAAGCTTCATAACACACTTAATTTGAGAGACGGGCATATTTATTCTGGACTGGAAATGGATTGGGAAAGTAACAGCATCACCCAGCAAGAGATAATTCAAAGAATATAACTGAAATAATATAGATAAGATTCAGAATATTTCTTCCTTGACTTTTAAATCAGTCCATAATTCTTTGCCTTGTGGTATTTTCAGCTCCTGACTTCCCAGCATAAGTGTTAACAGATACTGATCCATAAATAGAATATTCTTTGTTAGTAACAGCATTGTCCAAAAATTTATTTATTAAACTTATATGCCACCGAAATCAAAGCAATTCTCGGTGGCTTATGATAAAAACATAATAAAAATAGAATTAAAAACAAATAAAAATAATAGTTTAACAAGTCCAAAGTAAAACATTAAAGCAACAATGTTATTAAACTGTAAACATTAAATTTTGGTTTGTGTTTTTTTTTACAGTGGGGCCCTTTAAGTAGCACCTCCTATAAAAGTTTGCACAGTGAAAGTGATTCCATTCACTGCTCTCAGTCACAGCAAAGGCCCATATCTAATAACCATCTGTATTTTTCCTTTAAAAATAAAGCAGAAAACAATCTTTCTGTCTGGAAGATACTGCTGCCAAGCTTCTCCCTCCACACTCTCTCTGCTCATATCTTCTCAAACATCTGAATGGGGAAGCTCCCTTTTTTGGCTGCATAAGGAACAGCCTTCACGTCCAATCCACAAAAATAAAGGAAATAGTCTCAGAGACACACAAGTTGAGAATGGGGCATGTTGTATTAATAGCCATAGTTATACTATACTATATTCAGAGAGATTTTACCCTATTGCTTTTCAGACAGAACAGGGAAGGTGTATAAGTCCAGCTTTTTATAAGACTTTTGTTTACATTAAAGTGGCTGCTAGTGGGAAGATAGCAGGCACTGCATGCACAAGATGTGACATTCAGTCTTCATCTGCTGTTGAAACTTGCCAGTTTATTTTATTGAAGTTCTTGATTTACATTCAGTTGAAGGGTTAAACAGAGAGAATCTCCTTCCTATTCAGACACAATTATTTTATGTCCAAGGCCTTGGAAGAGAAACCAGACTCCTTTCAGTGGAGTTCAACCCCTGATGGCCTCACAGAAACTTCCTTTCAGTTTTCATGATAGCAGTAAGAAATTTGTCATTGCCTTCTGTAGTTTCATTATATGCTGAATGCAGGGTTTGTTTTTTTTAAATCTCCATTCTCTGGAAGAGGAGTTTCGAAATTCTTCCACCTGCACTCTTGAAATAATTTACCTGTTAATCTACACTGTGCAAAAGTAACAGTCTTCACTTCCTAATGCTGCAGCAATTTTGTGTAATCAAATGAGACCTTTGGTATACTGACTTGACAGGTTTGAAAGGAAAATTCCTTTGGATTCTTTTGGAAAAAGGATGCCAAGTTTCTTCTGTGTCTGTTTGCATTCTCCATTGCCGTAAGTATTCCCTTCAGTGGTGCCTCCTGGTCCCTTACTGGTACTTCTACATTCCACTTGTTTGATTTCTAATCCTTGGACTCAGTCCTGCTTGGAACTTTGGCCAAAATCTTCTTTAATAATTCCTGGATTTCTGCCCCTGTGATTATTACATACTGCAAGAAGGGCATTTTGCATGTGCTCAGAGATACTGCATTACGTCAGAAGAAATAGGATCGTGGATTGACATTTGGTGCTCGGAGTAGAAATTCTGGGCAGACCAAGATCCTCTGTACACACTGCATTCTCCAACACATTTTCTCCCCCCCTTCCCCTCCCTTTTCTACTTCTGTGTGGTCCAATTCCTTGATTGTTACCTGTTCCTTGAGATAATTGTGGTTTCCAGCCTCTTAGTTATGATGCAGCCAGAGGATGGTGCTTTATGCCACATGCAGAGTGTGGGCCAGGAAAAGCACCGTTAGTTTTCCAAGTTGCAGAAAATCTACGGGTATTTGGACAGTTTTCATCCTCCTGCCCCCTGCTTCTCCTTCCTTTTACTAGACAGCCTATCAGCCTCCTACAACATGACAGTACTTCCAGGGAAAGATTTAATATAAGAAAGCTGCCTCGGTCTATTTAGTTAGTCACGTGGAGCGATGCCCTGCCTGTCTGGATTTTGAAACGCGCGTGGCCAATGCTGGGTGTGCTGGGCTGAGCAGCCGCCGCAAACCTGAATCATAACGCCCCCTGATGATTAACCAAGAGGCGGAAGCAGCAGGAAGCAAGCGATCCACAGAGCTTCGGTTAATTTTCAAAGGAATCCTGCGATTCCTGATTAAAGAAGTTCATCTGGAACTGATGGAGGGACAGGATAGAAGCCGAAGGGCGGAAACGAGTGAACCCATCCCAGCTAATCAAATTGCGATCGGCGTCGCCGCTTAACGTGCCTGTTCCGATTGCTACTCTTCAAGCCAGCAGATGGACGCAGCGAGACGGGGAAACGTGACTGAGAAAAGCAAAAGTCATCCGCCAGGGGAGCTTTACCGCCTGGTCTGCAGGGCTGTTCTCAATCAACCCTAGCTCTGATATTTGAGCTGACGCGCTTCTCCTGCCTGTCCTCGTGAATGGGCTCCACCTGGATTCTCTCCTTCCCCACTTCGCCTTTTTCGCGTTGTTTGCGAAAAGGCGCTAAAAGAAATAATTCCTTGGAGCCCCCATTCCAGAGCCATCTCCTGGAAACAACATGCGGTGAATCTCCTGCCTTCCCTTGTCAACAGTCTAGGTTTCCTCCTCCTCTCTTCCCCTCCCCCCTTTAGCAAAGCTGAAGAAGATCTGGGGGAGGGGAGAGAGGGAGGGGGGAGGAAACCAACGGAATAATTACTGATGCTCCAACATGCAGAGCTTTTCCTTGACGCACCTGACTCCCTATGAGCACTTTTGCTCGAAGCATGGAAAAAACCTGTGTTCCCCTTTTTTCTTCTTCTTCCCTCTCTCTCTTTTTTTTTTTTTTACATCGAGCCTCTGGAGAAGTTCACTTGCACATGGAGGGCTTGCTTCTTCCCCACCTTCCAAAATAACCCAGCTTAATAGAGAGCAGCGAGGCTTCTTCCTCTAGAAGAGCCGGAGCTGAATCGTAGACCTTTCAGCAAAAGGGTTTTACTATAGTAGGTACACAGAGTGGAATGTTTTGTGGTTCCTGGCACCAGTTTTCCAACCCTTTCAATCAATGCGTTAAACGAAAAGATAGCTTAAGCACTTTCAGTACTAATCAAACTGCCCTTCCTATCATTCCTTGCATCCAAGAGAGTTCTCACCTATCGTAGTGCTATTTAGGAATGGCCATCTGACACGCCGTCGTTATAGGCGCCAAAAAGAGAAAAATGAATGAAACTGCCCCAGTACGCCTGGAGGAAAACTGCAGATCGCTGGGGCTCACGGGAGATTGCCAAACTCAGTGGAACTTTCGCAATTCTGTCATCAAAAGCAGAAAGATGTAAGATATGTTTTGTCTATTCTTACTGTAACCTTTACTACTTAAAAACGGATTCAAAAGGTTTGGACGAAGCTCCCTTCTCTGACTTCCCCCTTAATAAAATAAAACCATAATAGATTACTTGCAGGATCTCCTTCCTAAACACCAAAGGTCCTCAGCTTGGGGAAGCATGCCACAGCTTCACAGCAGGTCTCTGCAGGAGAGAAGTCAAGAAAGCTTTCACCACGTTTCCCAAGCGGCGACGAATGCGGATGTTGTGTGGCGGGGTGGTTATGGCATGCAAACAGGGGCGATCGGTATCGACAAAGGGTCGAAGAGAAACTAAGGAACGAACGGTATTCCCGAGCGACGTTAAGGCACCAGCCTCCATTCCCTCGCTTCCTTTAGAGCAGCCTCTTTATGTCAAACTTCTGTCCACTTTTCTGCCGCTGGCGTCCCTCCTACCCCCCCCCCCCCACACACCATTCTGCAGTATTTGCGTTGTCACCCGTCTCGCTGTCTCCGAGGCGTCGGATTTCCCTCCATCATCACAACTTTTGCCGGCAGGGGGATTCCATGCGGACGGCTCCCCGCTGTCCAAGGTGCTGAAATCAAAGTACCGTTGCGGCAGTGAAGCGTTTAGGTGCGCACTCTGCCTGGGTGGACTTCCGCGGCCGCTGCGACAGTCCGCGGCGGCGTTTGCTGTCCAGGGTACTGAAATGGAATCTGCAGTCGAAGAGCGTTGCCCAACGTTCAAGAAAAGCCTCCGCCACGAAACATTTTTCCGCCCCGCTCTTCTTTTAGCTTGTCACACTGATTTTGCACCAAAACGCGGAAGGAAGAAAAGTGATTTCAACCAGCAAAACACAACCACTTAGCTGAACTCAGTGTTCCTTTCTCTTTCACAGGCACTCACTCTTTCTCACACACACGCAAAACCACACAGATATGGCAGCAAAACTCTAATGTGTAAGAATGCACCACCAGATTATTTTTAAAATAATAACAAACTATTATTGCAGAAAGAAATGTTTCTTTTCTTCTCCTTCTCTCTCGTTTGCTCAATCGGAAACAACAATATGGTTGGAAAGATAACACCATTTCTCCCAGCCTACCATAGTTCTCCCTTCCCTCCACCGCTTAAGCTGTGGAAGAAAGAGTTTCCGAAGCAAGCAGGAGGGTTTCATCCTCTGCTTTCCCTTACCTCCGCTCCAGATGACTTCTGCTTGGTTGCCTCTGTGGAGGATTCTGAGACTGGGGTGAGCTGCTGCAGTTGGGAACTAAGAACAGCCGCTCCTGACCTCCCCAAATCTCCTTCTTCAATGGAATGGGAGCTCTGCCCTCATCAAAGATGGCCGCTGCTTCCAACGTCAGCAGCTTTTAATAGACATCTATTGAGAGGCAGAGGGGGATGGGAGGAGAGGAAAAGAGGACTGGGGAGGTGGAGGTAGGCTGGTGTTTGTGGGAGCTTGACTCATCAGAAGCTGCTGTTGCTGCACTGTACCGCAATCCTTTGCATTTTGCTCCACTTGCTATTAACAAGAACAAATCTGTTTCAAATTATATAAAGACTACTGGTTTGCTGCGATCTTGATTGCTACTATAATATGAATAGATCTTGCTTAACCTAGTGGAGCATTTGTTTTGTGAAGCTTTGATTCAATGATGCTGGAGGGGAGAACAAGTGAAGGAGAAATAATGCAGTAGTGATTTGTTTTCACAAAAGGGGTGGTGCGAAAAAAAGAGGGTATCCCTCTGAAGTCCCCAGTAACTCCATATATGGCCTGCCGACGTGGGCTTCTATTTTTATGTATGCTTTCTTCTGTATTGTTTCCTATGTCCCAAAAGACCACCTTTTCTGGCAGGGTAACATCTCTAAACATGTTAATGCAACAGTCTGAGATCTCATTTTCTTCATAAAACACAGAATCAAATTGTTGCACTCAATATTTATTTGTACTTTACAATGCAATTTTGCCAGATGTGATTTTCTCAAAACTAAATTTTTAATATATATTCCTTTTAAAAAGCATGCCAATGGAACAAGTCTAATCTTCTCAAATATTTATTTTCCTCATCTTGAAAACTCAAGCTAAACTATTAACAGAATCCTCTCTATTTCTTAAAAGGAACACTTCTTTGCTGCTTAAAATTATTTAAAATTAGCAAAATTTAGCTAGTGCATAAATAATAATAGGTATCACTCCTAGAACATGATTTAAGACAAGCAAACTTTTATCATATAAATCAAAATCCTGTCTTAGTATGGAATAACCATGAAAAAATGAGGGATCTCTGTCTCTTCAATAAGTGAACAAACAAACAATAAGATGACATGAAATGGCACATTTTTCACAAAGGGCTTTTCTGAGATGCAAAACTGAGAGAAAAGTAATTAGTAAATACTTTAGTAAAACAACATAGTTTTTCAAGCATTGTGGGCTTGGGAGCTGTGCAGAAAAGTAGGAACAATATGATTTGTCCCTCTTTTCCCCACTAAAAACTTGGTTATTGGTTATGTACTGAATATTTAGAAAGTTTGGTTCCCCAGAAAAATACCAAACCACAGAATAAGTGTTCTGAAATGAGATGAAGGGATGTCTAGTAAGGGAAAAAGAAAAATAAAGATGATCACAGAAGTAATCAATTCAAGGTGCTGGTCATCAGCTATACAGCCTTTTATGGCATGGGTCCAGGTTAGTCGAGAAACTGCCTGACCCCAGTGTAAGCAAGGGCCTACTGCAGATCTCATCAGCCAGGCAGTTCCATCTGGCAGGAGAAGGGCCTTTCCTTCCATGGCACCCAACCTATGGAACATCATATCACCTGAAGTGAGATCAGCCCCCATCCATTTGGTCTTCTGCAAAGGAGAGAAAACCTGGCTCTGCAGGTTGGCCTGGGGTCCAGGTAGCAACGTGGCATCCTGGAGGTGGCCTCTGGACTGAAGATCCCACCTCTATTTTAGCTCTCCGCCAGCTTATTTATCTCCCTTATTTATTATTTTATCATTTTTGTCAGGTGTAGTGAATTTTATGATTTTACTGTAAGCCATCCTGAATCATTGACAGTGAGTTTGGTGGGCTATAAATTTGATAAATAAATAAAATAAGTATGTGTGAGTTGTGCATGCTAATATCCCAAAGTTAATGTGGTTATTGCCAGGGGTTAAAGGAACTGGGAAGGTATGCTGTTCTTGTCCTATTAAAAGGACAACTGCTCCCACACAGTCCACCCTATATTCCTTAGACTAATGTGTCTACACCAATAGCAAAAGTCTGTTTTTTCCTTTGTGGCGCTTTCACTCTGGAAAAAATGCTACTGAAGTTGAGGCAAGCACTCTAATTATGGTTGAATTACACATTTTACTCAGACTTTTTTTAAAAGTGTGGTGTTGTGAATAAGATGCTGGATTAGAACCTTTTATGCCTCCCTTAGGCATGAAAATTGGCTGAGTGATTTTGGTCTGTAACTTTATCTCTCAACCCTAAATTGAAAAATTAAAAAAAATAATGATTTATCAATTAATCCACACTGGACCAGCATGGTATACGGGTCCTTAATGTGGAACTCACTATGTTCCACATTAAATAAATTGATTCAGGCTATTATTGTAGGAGCCACAAAGAACTATTTGGGAATGCTTTCTCTCTTGTGTGTGTGTGTGTGTGTGTGTACTGTATTAACATAAATACAATAGCAAAGCTCCAGTGAAACTGGAATGGAAACAACAAATAACTACAACATAGCCCAGTTATGTGTACTGTTAGTGGATAAACCTGCTTAAAAACAACTTATGAGACCATCAAACTCTGGTTCCCCTCATTTTACGCAAGGTATGTGGAAAAAATGCTATTATGCAATTGATGTCAGCATAGTCAATTTGCACCAAGGGTCTGGAACCATGACAAAATTACTCCCCACTAAAACTGTTTGACTATTTTCCTGCCAAAACTTCTTTCTGCCTTCGTTTATATATTTACCACCATGTTGTATAGTTATTTTAGTTATAGGCTCTGTTTCCTACTTACTTCTATATCTGCAATAGTTACTACTGTTATTACAGGATCAAAATGGCCATCAAAATGTTGTCTAACCACCATTCGCAAAAGGAAAAGGAAAAAGGCCCTTAACACTAGAAACAAACTTAGACTTGTAACATTGCATCAAAGCTGGTGAAGAACCTTTCACTTTAGAATCAGCTTTTAACCTATGTAGGCAAATCTGCAAGCAACACAACAAAGAATGTTAATCAAATTTGTACTACCACAATGCAATACATTCTACTCTTTGTCTGCCATGATAACAGTACACATTAGAAATCTAACTGGAGAAAAGATGGAGAAAATGCTTCCCCTGTTCAGTACAGGTACATAGAATAATGAGACAAGGAAAATGTTTTTGAATGATGTAGTAGTTAAGAATAAAATTCTGAAAATTTATGAGCACATTTGTCAATGCATTTTAGTCACAAAATGTGACAAGTTACTCCTCAACATGTTTTTCCACTGGTTCAATGTCTCAGTTTATATGAATTTGTTTTAAGCAAGTTTTCAGAGAAAGTAATCTTAGCATGAGGGAAACTTGCACCAAGCTTGGAAATGCTTTCGCTCAGGATATTTCTGATTTATCATGGCAAGCATAATCAAGCCCAGAAAGGTGACATACCAACAGCAGCACAGTTCACAAATGTCATCAGGTAGGTGAGTTCCCTACAACAACCATGTGCGCTACTGAGCCACCCATGCTGCTATGAGAGGAATAAAGACAACAGAGAATCAGATAATTGATGAATCCCTATAGCTGTGTTCCTGCTCTGCATGGGAATAAAACAGATGTTTCATTACCCAACTAAACAACATCATCAGTATACTGATGATGCAATAAATATTTTCTTTTCTTGAAATAGTTTTTTGGTTATGAAATTTTGTAATAATATTTAATGTTACTCTGGATAATTATAATACAGAGTTGGACAGATAAATGATTATATTGTATTATTAATGTCATTGTTAGACTGGGGGGCTTCCATTTATTTCCATTTTCCCATCCCCTAAACCTACATATGCCTCCCAACTCTAGTTGCTTTAAAGTATCCCTCTGGTGGCATGGATGTTGCAAACCTAAGTTCCTTTTAATTCATGGGTAAGGGGCTCTATTTCACATATATATTTATTTTTCCTTTTAGAAATGTTATTAAATGTATCATTCCATCTGGTCTCCAATTTGTTACATCAAAATATGGCTGAGGATGCCTAGCAGCTGTGCGGGGGAGAGGAAACTAAGGGGGGAATGTCAATTTTGTTGCCAAGCAACGAAGACCGTGGGAGATTGTATTCCTGGGGTTGCTTGAGAGGAAACAGGAAGCAGCTTTGGCTAGAAAGGAAGTGGGAAGTGAGTGATGGTTGGAGGGCAATATCTGGGGGTCAGGCCAGAGAGGATTCCCAAGAAGAAGAAATAAAATAAAGAAAATCTGGTAGATGCATTCCAATACATACAATCTCTGTGTATCTGAGCTTCAGTACATAGGATTATACTTTATTAATGCCACCCTCTAAATGCCTGGATATCGAACTACACATCATGTACAGTCCTTATCTCTGAAGACTGAAAGGGAGAAGCCTGGCCCATACATTTTACACTCCTTGCTCAGTTCTGTTATGCTGGTTCATGCAACAAGACAACCCGGATGATTACCAATTCAGATGAATAATTTATGATTCAAAGTGTTCAAACTGAATCTTCTGTAAAAGCAATGGAAACGTCTTGAAAATAGTGTGACTTATCTGGAGGCATCCCAAAAAAAAGGGATTAGACCTCTAGAAATGTAGCCAGAGATGAATATGGGCCACCATATTAAAATTAGTAATCTAATCTGTTCTGATTGGCTATTGTTATTCTAGAACACAGGCTTAAAAAAAATCTAGCATAGACTAAATTCACAAGAAATTTCTGACTGTGCTTTAAAGATTCCATTGCAATATTGCTACTCGATCACACAGAAATTTATATGGTGGATTAATAACATGGGCCATAATCCTAGAGAATGGTATAATAATATCAAATCAGATTTTGTTTTAATAAACGTTAGCCACTCAAAATAGCATTTCTCCATGTTGTTTAACAGGCTGCTTCTGAAATGGAAATGAAGCACTAGGAAAGAAAGATTGTGAAGATGGTCAAAAGTTTTCCCTGGCCCATCGTAAACCTTACTAATTACTTGGAGATCTATCTGGGTTATTTAACTTAGATTACCAAGGAAGTGTTATAACAAACTTCCAAAGATTTGTCCTTTTCTTCTTAGGAAGATGACCTCCACATGTCTTTATCTTGCACAGGCAAGTTGATAATGCCTTTTAGGTTTCAGCTCTATGTGTGATCCCTTGTATTAAGCCATATTCAAATCAATGGGATATATTTTTCTTTCTCACTCATATAGTAAAGCACTTGGATTCTCATCAATACCATTTTTCATTGCTGCTGACATTTTAACAGGCAGATAGTTGCAGATGAAGGCTGCATGTGTTCTGCTAGGCTCAGTTGGGAGTTTACAAGATATCAAGAACTGTGGAATTCATGCATGCCAGGAATGAGCAAAATAATTATTATGCAGCACTGAATGGGAAGAAAATCTGTATAACATTTGCAGCAGTCGATGGTTGATATATGTTGTTTGTCAATATGTCAATTGTTTTTCAACAAAAGGTCATGGAAGAGGAATTTTGAGCAATTTGGTGAAATTTCACAGCAGAGTTCAACATAAGATAGCTTGGAGGCCTTTCATTTTATTATCTTTTTTAAACATTTAAATTATATAATTATTAACATCAATTATAATATTTATTGTATGTGTAAATTTATCTCCCTTACATAGTTTCATGTAATCAAATAGTTTAAAAAGTCACTACTTTTTCATAAGCACAAAATACCACTTTATTGCTGATTATAGAGAGCAATTTGTCTCTGCCTCAGACATGACCGCCTACTTCTCTGATTGCAAAAAGTTGCTATTATTGTTGTTGTTCTTATTCTCATCCCACCTTTTCTCCTCAAAACACAAGAGTGGTAATGTGGCCTCTCCCCCATTTTTATCCTCACAACAACTTTAGAAAGTAGTTTAAGCTGACAGAGGATACCAAATAAGCTTTGTGACTGATCAGGATGTCAGCCTGGATTTCCCTGATCAAAATCAAACATCAGTCTTGATATTCAAGGATAAGATTCCATCCCGATTTGCTATGTTTTTGTGGAAAATTATTCATCATGGATTTTTCAGCAACCTTATTGCAACCTTTTATCATTACAATTATTTTGGCGCAGCAATGGTTGGACCACTATGCTCTAAGTCATAACTGATGTATTGATTATTTGAAAAGAATCAAACAATCCATGTAGCCATGCTACTTTTTGTTTAATGGAAGTGCTAGCCACACATGAACATCTCTTTCTCCTTCCATATCATAAGTTGCTTGCTTTTAGTCTCTGGCTCTCTGAGATTAGGGCCCTGTTAATTCTAAACATTCAGATTTTCCAGCTTTGTTGTTCAAAATGGCCACTGTATTTTTTGCATCATTGTGTTCATTTTAAGAATTACAGTACTTGAAGATCAATGTTATTTTCAGATGATACAAGTCATCCATTTTGAATATATGTCAAGGTGCACAGATCTGGCCCTGTTACAAGGGAACTTCCTATACTCTACCTATACTATATTTGATCCAAATATTGATGGGTCAAAAGTGAATTGCTCTGAATTTACCTTTCATTAAGATCGCAACAAAGTTTAAAAAACAGGCATCTGGACTGGATTTTTCTCAAGTCGAAGACGTTTCGCCTTTTATCCAAAA
>JANHZU010008943.1:63181-83048 GCA_032468055.1 Acrochordus granulatus | reverse complement strand
CTGTACATAATGCCAGTTACTTGGTTGTGCCATTCAATGCATGCTTTTCCTGCCTTGCCGCTTACACACTGCCACTACATCTATCATCACTGCTGTTTTCTGCTCCTTGTCTACTACCATAATGTCTGGTTGATTGGCCAGTACCTGCTTGTCTTGGATCTGGAAGCGCTACAGGATCTTAGCCCTGTTATTCTCCACAAACTTCTCTGGAATCTTCTATCTAGACTTGGAAGGCTCTAGTCTATAACCTATGCAAATATTGCTGTACATAATGCCAGTTACTTGGTTGTGCCATTCAATGCATGCTTTTCCTGCCTTGCCGCTTACACACTGCCACTATGTTTTGAACTCTCTGAGTCTACATCTTGGATCCTGTTTGTGTGATAGATTCCTGCTTCTATGGATCTTAGCACCCGTTCTTGTACTGCTGTGATTAATACCTCAATGTTGTCTTTTAGTCCAGTCCTTTCCAACCACTGGTAGAATTTTCCAATGTCTGCCACCTCAGCTATCTGTCAATAATACATCCCATTCAGGGTCCTATCTTGCCATGGCACTTCCTCTACTTCACATAATTCACATAAGATAAAAGAGGAGGAAGAGAAGTCCAAGTTTACGCAGCTGTTCTAATAAAAATAGTTTTAGACATATGTGGCATCTGTTTCTTGGTCTGGCCTACCTTAGAGTGTTGACAGATATTGACAATGTTTGAGTTCCTGAAGCTCTTAACATAGGCATATATACTTAATGCAGTAAAACAATACATCCATCTTGCATCAAAAATGTCTTCCAGTAGAAGGTCGATGGGGGCTTTTAAGCTTTTTACTTAGGCCTATTCAACAGCAGGTCTCTTAATATGCATCATATATTAGTCATCCTGAGGCATCCTGATCAAAGGTTACAAGGTTTACATAGCCTGACATGTGAATGCTCTCTCTCTCTCTCCCTCCTTCCTTCCCTCTCTCTCTTTTAGAAACAAGACGATCACGTAGGCGGATGCAGAAGGCAGAAGTACTCCTTGTATTAATACACCATAGTCCATTTTGTTTTGAATGGCAGATCTGTCTAGTTGACCTGCCTGATGATTGCTTGCCTACAGCCTTTTGGCTTTGTCCTTTCCCTGCTGGGATCGCTGCCATGCTATGCGTCAGCTCTGCTGCTTTTTTTTTTGTCTCCTCCAGGGCATTGAGCATAAATCTGCAACCGAAAGGAATTCTTCTGCACCAGGGGCTGAAACAATCATTGAAAGGGCTATGTACATTTACATCATTTTTTGAACAAAGTTTCACCATCATCTCTTTATTCAAAGTAACTCAGAACCTGACTGAATTATAAACTGATGTACAGGGACAGCACAGATTAATTATAATACAGGGCTTTCCTTTCTGATGTCCCTAGTATAGCCCAAATGATTGTGCATGTTATACACCGCTAAGTCATTAAATTCACTAGTAGTTTGATCTAAAAACCAGTTGAGAAGTATATTTGGATATAAAGAAAAATAAATCTTGCAACTTTGAGTTTTCTTTATCAAGCAAGATGGTGTTGTACCTGCAATCTCAAGCGGGAATGTATTAAAACAAAGCAGAGTAACGTTTTGGGCTGATGAGCATACAAATGAGATTCTGAGCATGCCAGAAGCACTGTTACAAAATATCTGCTCATAATATTCCTGACCAGAAAAAAACTAGAGAAAGTGTTATTTGACACTTTCTGCACTAGTATCTCTCATGCTGTTTCCTTTGAGAGACGTAGGACAACAGTCTTCCAAAGACAGCATCGCGATGCATCCCATGTCATGCCTCCCCTCCTCCCGCCCCCAAATTCAGTAGATCTGAGTTTGCAGGTCTTGGAAGTATTTCTGAAAATAAAGTTATCCCTACTGCTAGTTCTTTGCTTTGCAGCTGGCTAGCTTTCCATTTATTCATTTTAATTAAATCATCTTGAGAAAGTAAAATTATACCAGTTGAAGCATAAAGTTTGAAGTTGATCAGGGAAAATATCTGCAAGAAGAATGGCCCTCAATGGTATTTCATTGCTTGTCCCTGAATGGTAGGAATGTAAATTTCCATTTCAACATTCCTCACTCGGAATACCATGGAAAATTGCAGCAGGTGAAGCTGTAACTGGGTTTGGTAAAAATTAAGCAGAATACTTTTGTACAAAATTTTTCAAAGTAGAAAATGAACTTTGAAAATGGTCTTATTGATCTAGCAGTTAAGGCATCAGGCTACGAAATGGGAGACTCTGAGTTCTAGTTCTGCTTTAGGCATAAAAGCTAGCATAAAATCTCAGCCCAACTCACATCATAGAGTTGTTGTTGTGAGGAAAATAGAAGGAAGAAGAAGTATTAGTTCGGTATGCCACCTTGAGTTATTTATAAAAATAATGAAGGCAGGATTAAAAAACTTTAAAAACCTTATTTAATATATGCATGATATAAGAAAATATTTTTGAGACAGGACAAGTGTATGGCAGCAAGTCATCAGCCATAAACCTGGTGGTAACCTGGTAGTAATTAAGCTATAATCACCCCAAACTCACATTAGGATCAATGCATATAGATCAAACTTGGTGCCTCCTTCTACTTTCCCTATCTTGGGGACCATTGGTGGACAAAACAGAAGTAATTTCATTTGCCCCCAAACCGACATCCTCTGAGCAACCAAAATGGTGGTCTTATCTGTCTCTGCTTGATACTCTCCAAAGTCAAATCCACAATAAGTATATCAAGCTATTTGAAACTGTAATAAAGTTCCTTTTTAGTGCAGTTTTTCCATCCCTTTCTTAAGCAGGTAGGAGGCAAACATTTGTGATGTTGATCCCCCTCCCAGATTCCCCAGTGCTCTGGTTCCTTACTTTTGTTTCTATCCCTTTCTTCTAAGGAAGTAAGATCTGAATAACAATAATCTTTTAACAGCTTGCCTTCCTTTTCTCTCTCTCTCTCCCTTACCCATTCAATCCTGCAGGGCTATAACCTGTACTATTGCAGCTGTGGTGCTTAGAAATGATGCAGTGAGTTGCTTCATTGACTAGCCAGGTGATGGAGAGATGCTTCTAAGAAGAGAGATGGAGAGATGAACAGAGAGATGGAGAGATGAACAGGCTGAACCGCTCTCTGTAAAAGGACAAAACTAACAAAGGTACTTTGTGGATAAATACTACATTAGCTAAAAGCTTCCAAAGAAGAAAGAAAACAAAGGAGTACAGAAATTTGAATTCACATAAATCCCCAGGAGATTTTTGGATGACATTTTCATGAAGATACTAGGGAAACTACAGTGATTTAGGGAGGTTTCTGAACTAATGGGATCAATGTAATCTAAGAGCATAAGAAGCATCCTACTAGAGCATTCAAAACAATCTGTCTTGGGCAGCATCTCCTCAGAGAGATCAAGGGAAGTTTCTGAAAGCCCCGCAAGTGGAACATAAGGGCAAGAATGCTTTCATGCTCATATTGTCCAGCAACTGGTAATCTGAGATATTCTAACCATATTACCATTATGACTTCAACTCATTGACATGGCCGGTTTAAAACCATTTGAAATATAAGCTGCCGCAAAGTCTGAGGTCAGTATATGTCATAAAACCTGTTATGGTATTTCCATCTGAATTTTTTTTTTCAAGAATGCATCTGTTTCTAGGGGCAAAAAACTTTGAAACTGAACACTGACTCCTTAGCCAACAACTGAGTAACAACTGCTGGATCATAAAGCCCATCATCTACCTAAACACTTTTCTGCATGTGGGCAAGCACATACACATGCATAGCAAGAGCCGGAGAGGGTGAAATAGCCAAGTGCCTGACCTTCAAGTGCAACTGATCTTTCAAAGACATTTACTCCCTAACCCTTGCATCTTTTTCAGAATTACTATATTAGAAACAAATCACCAAACTGGGAAGACTCAGTGACATGGAAAACTCATGTTGGCTCTTGGTAACTCACTTTTCCTGTTGCCCAGGCCAGGGGTAAATGTTTGTTGAATATATTATTCCCAGTGTCTCCAATGCCGGCAGTCCCTGTGGTTGTTTCCAGCCTTGCCTGCTTATAGGCAGCGCTGAGAACCAATCCGGTAACCCATATTCCCATTTCTTTCTCTTTTATCTACTTTAGCCCTGACTTGTGTTGAATGAGCTGCCTTGAGTGCAATCAGTCTTGCTTTGATTAAAGTCACGTTCACATTGATTTCTTGCTCCTGATATAAGTACACCGGTTATTCCCTTTGACATTCACCTATATATGCCTCTTTGAAATCACATGGGTAATATATCTCAGCTTGTTTCATTCTAGCATTGATTTCTTATTTTCTTTTATTTCTAACATCTTAGTCCTCTCACCTTAGCAATCAGGAGTATTATTTGCACTACATCCAGTTTTGGGTGAAGATGTGCAGATGTTTTGTTTCCAGCCTTCATTATTGTATAAACATTTCAAGGTGGCAAACATATCCAACACACCTTCCTCCTCCTCTTTTCCCCACAACAACCTAGTGAGGTGAGTTGGGCTGAGAGAGAGTGACTGGCCCAAGGCCTCCCAGCTGGTTTTCATGGCTAAGGCAGGACTAGAAGTCACAGTCTCCCACTTTCTAATCTGTTACCTTAACCACTAGACCAAACTGACTTATAATATCAGTTTATAATACTGGCTTTATAATACCAGTTTCTGAAGATATTTCAGAGTATCTTCTCCCTTCCCCTCTTTTTCCCTTATTGGTTCCTTAGATGGAGTGCCCAACTAGTAGGCAGAATAAGAGCAGCTGGTTAAGGGTGCCAGGAAAGGGCTGCAAATGGTTACTTTTTGCTATTATTTTGTTTTTATTATAGGGAAGATTTGGATTTTCTGTGTTGGGTGGTCTCAAGAACTTGGAGGTCCAGTCCGTCCTGATTCATAGAGCGTCATGAACTGGTTTGCACATTATACTGTACTGCAGTGCCATTTCTTTGCTTTAGGCTTAACACAATGTCTGAATCCACTGATACTAGTTTAAAAACCTGATTTCATGTGTTTGTACATATATTTTTATAGTGTTGATTTTACAGCTTCCCAACATTTGCTATGATTGCCAGGAAGGTGAATAACTGTATGTTTGATTAGTTCAAATTTCAGATTCAGACATTACCTAGATATTCTTTCAGTGTTATTCAAATTGAAGAGGGGCAACTGCCATAGATCTGTAGTATCAGGTGAAACTCTGGTGTCCAGTTTGAGTCCTTTCAAATAAACAATCTAGTTTTACATCATGGGCATCTTAAAGTTACTTTCTCTGTTTTAGACAGTAATGCAAGAAGTTTTCATTGCTTCTGTTCTTATGTTGGCAAAAATTCTACTTTTCTGCAATACTGTAGAAGAGCCCAACTTATAGACCAAAAAATGCAACAGATATTCCTTGACTTACAACCACAATTGGTTATTATCTTTTGTTAAGCAAGACAGTTGTTAAGTGAGCCATGCCCTATTTAACAACCTTATTTGCCACAGTTGTTAAGCAAATCACTGCAGTTGTTAAGTGACTCATTCGCTTGTTAAAAAATCTGTCTTTCCACATTCAGTTTGCTTGTTCGAAGCCAACTGGGAAAGCTGCAAATGGTGAACACGTGCGCCAAAACGCTGCAACTGTTGTAAATACAAGCCAGTTGCTAAGTGCCCAAGTTTTGATTATGTGTCCATGGGGATGTTGTGAGGGTTGTAAGTGTGAGGACTGATCATAAATATTTTTTTCAGTGCCATTGTAACTTTGAGCAGTCCCTATATGAGTGGTTGTAAGTCCAGTACAGGAGCTCTATCTCTGTGTCTTGCCTGAGTTTGTAGTACAAAGCCAACAGTCACTGCAAAAAGTTGAAGCACTGCTGATTGGAAATGCTTGGCCTAGCAGGCTATCAATTGGAGCCACCTGGATTAATACTATAAACCATTTCATTTTCAGAGTAATGCATATAGGAGGATAAATTTCCATGTTGTAAGGAGTGGAATCAGAGTATTCCATCTCCTTGGATTCTTTTGGATGTTTAAAAAGATTTCTGCAAACTTCAAAGTCTCCTGAATATTTTGTTTCCTTCCCATTCTAAATATCACCAGTCCAGTTAGCATTTATCTCTTGAGATCAAAATTAGGATGAAGTATACAAGGTGACCAAGAAAATCGGAAAAGGTAGCAAAAGGCAACAAAAATAATCAGAAGTTTTAGTACACCTTAATTTGAAGAAAAGTTAAAAATGCTGAAATATTTTAAAGAAGAAAAACTGAGGCAAAATCCTACAAAAATTATGAATGGCTACAAAAGATTTGTTTCCCCTCTCAAGGATAGCCAGTACTCATATTTTGAAGGAGATTCAGAACTGATTAAAAGAGAATAGCTTCACTTATTAAGAAAGATTTTCAGAAGTTCTGTCTATCTTGAACATTACCAGGGATATTAGAATGGAAATGCTATGTCCAGTGGTAGTAACTATCCAGTCTCAACTTGACTCCATACAATTATCATGGCTCCTTAATCACAGAGGAAAAGTTGATAATTTATCCCCATATTCAAAGGCACCCTATCTTTCTCAGACATTTAATGGATCTGTCCTTCATGAATATGTCAAATCCTTTGTTAATTGGGATACAACTGAGAATATTTATCATCTCCACAAGAATAAATTAATTTTGAGCCACCTTTAAAGATGAAAAGTTTTCCAATATATATAAAGTATATATACAAAATGTTCCTAAAATAAAAATAACCAGGAGTCCCCAAATTAAGAGAAAGTCAATGAAGACAAGAGAATTTTCAGAGTTTTCCTGAGGACTTCTGTTGAAATAGAGATATCTGTTCTTCACAGAACAGAAGCAAAAGCCCTGTCTGGCTACTGTTTAAGACTGAACATGATTTTATAAAGAACCAGATTAAGGATCTTATAAAAGCGATAAGGCATGGAGTGAGTTGGTTGACTCAGACTGGGTGGTGGCAAAAAATAATTGGAGTAGAGAACTTTTTATACAGCCTGCCCTCTGAGCTAGTATGTTACCTCTAGAAGCTAACTGAGGAGGTTAGGCCATTACTTGGCTTCCAAATATATGGAAAAATGGAAATGAAATGCCATCTCATTGACTTGGTCTGCTCCTTACCTGCTCTTGGATGTTAATTCTGTGGTTCTCATTTTGGGTTCCTCTGAGTTGAAGCTCATAAAGAAAGGGATCAATACACTTGTGGCCCTCCAAGGCAAAAATCTCTTACTATTCTAAGGGAGTTTTCTACTTAAATTATTAAAAACTGCACCACTGATTTTCAATGATTTGGATGTAATTGGATAATTTCTTGTCTTAAAAAGGGTTTGGGGATCTCCTTTGGCACTGCAGATTGCTCACCCATGCTATAATCTAAGACTTCTCAAAAGCTATGATCTAATGTCTTGCTAAGGCTAAAATGATTAAAGATCTAGAAGTATGTGCCCTAATCCATTGTCAGTGATACTTTTAGAACCGTATTAAAATTATTGGAATAAACACAGTTTGTCAGATTACCATATCCTAGTAAAGCATTTACCTACCCACTCCAAAAGACAGCAATTTGAGGCAGTTTGTCACAGAGAATGTAAAAAGCATACTTTTCAGAAGAGGCAGTGAATGTCAATAAAACAGATGCCAAGTTGACTTGAATTCAGATCTTCAGCATAGACTTAGCATGTACTGAGGCTCAAAATATCACAGTGAGAATTTTTCCTACAAGATAAAAAAAATCTGCATTGGTAGGGCTGATCAAGAAGAGCAGAATGCAGAGCCTTGCAAAAGAGAGAGAGAGAAAAACGGGGAAACTGGGGAGCTAAAAATAAAGGCAAGATGCTAATGCCACCAAAGCTTCTCTCACATTTCTCAAGGTGTTTGTGGGATGGTGGTGGGAAAGGAATGATCCAGAATTACATCCCAGCCACGCATGCTAACTATGGGCAGCGTGCATAAAGGTTGTAAAATTTACAGGCAATTAGATAGTTCAGCAACAAAGGGCCAAATTGACCAAGTTTATAATGAAACCAGGATAAGTCATAGAGTCAGAGAGAAAGAAACAGAAAATATATTTAAGAAGAGGCAAAGAACAGACTATTTTATGCCAGAACACAAAACAACTGAAAGAAACTATACAAGGTTAAAAAATGTGGGAAGAACTGGTCCATAAAATTACCAAAAATTGGACATGATTGAATGGGTAGCATCATCATCAAAGAACAGACTATTATCCAAGCAGCCCCGCACCAAGTACTCCCGGGTCTTCTCACAGTGTCAGACATCTCTCTGCCTGGTCACATGTCCCTTAATGTTTGCCAGGTCTTCTAACCCATCTGGTTTTATTTTAGTTTGGAGTCTTAAATTAAAAATAAATTTGAACAAGAAGTTAGTCTGCTGAAAAGCAAAGGGCATGCCTCAAATATTATCTTTCTTCCCAGAAGTATCTGTGAACCCCACAAAGCTCTCAGAAGTATGCTTAGCAAATAGAAATGATAGAGGGCTTACTTCAATGTTTTCTTTTTGAGTATGTTTACTTGCCCTGAAATGAAAGGAACAAAGACAACCTAGATAGTGGAAATTATTCTTGGGAAACTAGAGACACCAATAAAAGAGAATATTTGTAACTCAGCATTAAACTGTGGAATCCTTGGTGCTCTCTGAGTGTAGTTGTTTTCTTGCAAATGTTTCATTACCACAGCTAGGTAACATCATCAAAGGTTGATGACAGTTAACAAGGTTAGGGCTTGGCAAGTTATCCCCTGGTCAGTGGCATACCTGCCAGATGTCTCATGTAGCCATGGTGTGCCCATGATTCTGTGCAGGACACCTCACTTGGAGAAGATGCACTGGTAAAAGTCTTCTCTGCTGCAGTGTTGAGTGTGGCATCATTGGCAGTCGAAACAGGGCAGGGAATGCCAAAGCAATGCAAACCCCCTTCTGTCTTCAGATTGCCTGTTCACTGGGGATGACAACCCTGATTCCTGTGCCGGTGTCAGAGCAAGTTGAAAAAATGAGAGGCTAATAAAGTGGATGATGGATGGGAAAATGGCCTACACAGGACTGCATCAGTAATGCTGCCTAGGAGATGCAAGAAAACAGTTAGGCCAAGCCTCAAGTTGCTGAATATGGAAGAGTAAAGTCAAGAGTCTTTCTCAAATGGTCTTTATTTCTCGAAATTACTTTCTGTTCCAGGCCCCTTTTTTTCCTGACACAGAAATGAGCTTTTATTGGAACACAACTCACAGCTACAAACCAGGCTTTTCTATCCTACAGAACTGTTTTTATTTTCAAAATCTTGATTGTTCCATTATGCCCAAACAGGAATCCAACACAGACTTAATGAAACTGAATTCAGTTCCTCCTGGGTTCTGCAGAAACAGAGCTTCATGAAGTGACCTGGGCCAAGAAGCATTAATGCATGCCTTTTGCCGTTTTATTTTGAAGCCTGTGTGTACTTCAACACCCATGGATTAATCTTTGAGGCAAGCAGATATTATTGGCAAGATCAGCTAGGCAGTCTGCTTTCCCAGTGCCAAATGCTGCTTCAGCCAGTTATGAATGTCTTGTTCCGTCGCAACCCTCCCTATATGGCTGAAGAGACAGACAGTACAATCAGAGTAGGGGGGAAGCAGGAGAGGGGAGGGGAGCAGAACCACATTTTTTTGTGCACTCAGAACGACTGGGGAACTTTCTTCTGCAATGGCCACACAGTTTTCAAAAGCCATGGGCAAAACTCTGAAATGATCTTCTTCATCAGAGGAAGGATCACAAACAGCTCTTGTTAAAGGCAGCCTGAGTTACCACTCTGGGGGCCCCACATTAATTTCCTTGATCCCAATGGAGGTAAGAGCCGTGACTGGACAAAGAATAAAAGGAGAGGCAAACATATATTTGTTAACCCAGCGTCTCTCTTCAATCAGCATGTTATTGCTTTCCCCCACTCCATACTCAATTAGCACGATCATCCTGACTACCTTCTCCTGACATCAGGTTTCTGCAGTTACAAGACAAAGGAAAATACATTTAGCGTCTACCGGAAGTGAGGAAGTTTTCATTAAGCAGAGGCTTATGGAGGGTAGGCTTTCCCCTTCCCATAGGTCATTCAGGCAAAGTGGTAATAACCTGGCTGGCAGTTCTGAGATCCGAAGAGCTGCACAGCAAGGGCAAGGAGCCCAAGAGGATTTGGAATTGATGCGTTTGTTTAATTTGAATGGGCCTTGTGCCACATGGCAAAGTGCCGTCACACAGAAGAAATGCAAATATTAGAAGTGGCATCTTTCAAAGTTGCAGAAAAGCTAATAGAGAAAATCCTCTGCCTGCCAACAGTGGGAAGTTAAGGCTGATCTGTCAGAGGAGATACCTTGAGCATGAAGTTAAAACTTTTGGGATTTATGGAAGTCTGTTTTTAAATGGCAGTGTATATTGCTTTATGTGAATTAGCCCTGTTGCACTGGGGGGGGGGCGTTCCTTCTATCATTCTTCCATTCCAGCAAAGTTGACTCCCTCCTGTGACAGGGTGAAGGTTTTGCCACTTTCAGTTATGCATCAATTAATTTAGTTATTTAAAACCTTAAAATTATATTAAAACCTCCAATTTTTAAGCTGCTTTTCCTTATAGAAACCCTACTTTCTTCTCTTTATTAATTAGGATCACATTTCACACCGGGCAGTAGATCAGGAATGGTGGCTGCAAAGCTTCAGTATGGCCACTCACCACAATACCTCACCAAGAAGTCCTTTGATAAAGACTTTGCAGTCATCAGGAATTCTACAGAGTTTGTTCAATCCCAAATCCTGCTCTGGAGCTAACCACTCTCAAACTGGACTTGATTTTCATTTTGATACATTGGTCCTAATTTATCACTCAGAGGAGTCCTTAGAGCAAGCTATCAGAACTGATGAATAATCAGTGGAAGAAAGGGCGTCTGGGAAAGATAAGTATTCTGGAGTTTCACTGCATGCCTTCAAAGAAAAATTATAAAATAGACAGTGGAGGAAACAAAAGGAGACAGGCACAATGATAAAAAAGTATGGCCATATTTGTTTTTTGAGGGTATATAGCCACCACACAAAAAATGGATAAAACCAAGAGAAAAACCAAATTGAATTAATTAATATGATTACTTCCTGGTCATATCTTTACATTAAAAGTATAATTAGGTAAAACATTGATCTCCTTTTGCAGGGCCTAGAGGCTGTTAAGGGCTGATTGGGGAGCAACAGGCTAAAACTCAACCCTGGCAAGGTGGAATGGTGCTGGGTTTGGGGTTTTCTGGTTCATGGAAAATCACCATTTTGGGGCTTGGATGGGATAATGCTGCCCCAGACTGACCCAATGCATAATATGGGGGTTCTCCTGGATTCATTACTCTTGCTCAAGTAGCAGGTAGGAATCGTGGTGAGGAGGGCCTTTGCATAACTGCGTATTGTGCATCAGTTACACCCTTTCCTGGACCAAAACCTGTTCATAGTTACCTATGCCCTAGTTACCTCCCATCTTGACTATTGCAATGCACTCTACATGGAGTTACCCTTGAAAAGTATCCAAAAGTTTCAGTTGGTTTAAAATGCAGTGGCCCACATGATTTTGTGCAAGCCTAAGCTTGCGCATGTGTCATCTCTCTTTCAAGAACTGCATTGGCTGCCAATTTGCTTCCAGGTCCAATTCAAGATGCTGGTTGTCACCTTCAAAGCCCAACATGGCTTGGGACCAGGTTATATGAAGGGCTGCCTTTTCCCAATTACAGTATATCTATCCAACCCGCCAGGCCTGGGAGGCAACAAATGCTGCAAGTCCCGTCTTCTAAAGAGGTCTGTTTAGCAGGGCCAAGAAGGGTCTTCTCTGTAGTGGCATCTTTCCTGTGGATCATCATCCCTGCAGAGATAAGATTGACCCCTTTTTGATACTCTTTCACAGGGCCCTGAAAACATGATTCTGTCAACAAGCCTGGGGACCCCAGAGTAATATGGAGCCCATCAAGTGGCTGATCTGATTGTTGTTGCCAGGAGGTGAGAGGCCATTGGGGTTTTGCATTGGGGTTTTATTTTTGTAAGCTGCCCATAGTCACCAAGAGTATGTTGGGCAGCCATATACATTGTCAAAAATAAATGAAAACTAAATTAATTTCACCCACAGCCACATATTGGCAAAATTGCTATGGAACACTCTACTACATCTAAACCTATGGTATAGGCAGATTGCTGGATGAATGGCCCAGCATGATTACCTGACAATAGAGAATGATCTTTTGGAAGCTGGAGATCTGTTCCAGTTTTTGGAATAAATGCTCATGAGAAATGGAAGATGCTAACTGTATGTTACACGAGATGAAGAAAGAAAGAAAAATAATAGGGGAGTCCATAAACTAGAAGGTCAGAGGACTGAGTAGCTGATGGAAACAGAACTATAGCCTGGAAATAATCTGTAAGGTTCCAGATTATTTTATTTCTTTATTTCTTTAGAAGGGTATTTTTGCTTTTATTAGGGTCTGCTTGTTCAACTGTAAATAAACAAGTGTCAGAAATGTGCCTTAAGGACATTTTTAGAGATCATCTAGAGCTTTCTTCCAGAAGAAAGGAAGCAAGGAACAATGCATACTAACGTGCTTGTCAGCCTCATGGTAAAATTTCGATATTAAAATCATCTTGTTTTATGTGTGTGTGTGAAAGACAGAAATTTGGAGGGTTTTCTGAGCCTCAGCTGTAAAAGAAAAACCAAGCCTTTGTCCTTCAGACATTGAACAAAGAGAGAAAAGGAACGATATTTTGATGCCTCAGCAGACTGCAAACAGAGACCAATTCTGCCAGCTCCTGAAAACACTGTCTGATCTTTCTGACTTCCCAGACACCTGCAGAGATTTCTTGAGATGTTTTTCTCCTCGCTTTCTGTGCCTGGATAGCATAGAACACACTGCAGGGTAAGAAGCAGAAAGCCTGTCTCCAAAAACTGGTGAAGCTGTCATTTCTCCCCATTCCTAGAGTATGGCAAGAGAGAGAGCATAGAGTTATGCAGCCATTGCTTCTTGATTTGTTGAAGTCTCACCAAGGAGAAAACAACAGCAAAACTGCAATGCCTTGAGTCACATGGCAAAGAGACAAACAAACAGTTGTTTTAGCTTCTGCAGTAATCAGGGTAACCACACATAGGCACACAGAAGGAGGGAGTCAACAAACTGCTGCAAAGTGTGGCAGAATCGATTCATTGCAGCAGTGATTTGGCACACAGAAGGGTGTTTTGTAGAATGACTCTCTTTTGCTGTAGTGCAGTGTTCAGCATTGGGGATTTTTTAACAGAACAAGAGGGAGGACTGAGATAGGAAGAAAGAGTGAAGATTAACAGCAAGAATAAATCAAGTGCGATACATTCTGCATGCTATACAAGACATTTTGTCCACTCAAAAAACCCCATGCGCTCAGGAAGCAATTACAGGAAAGAAATGGCATGTAGATTTTGGGTAAGCTATATAGCACAGACTTTCCCCAACCTCGTCCCCTCCAAGCATGCTGCACCTCAATTCTTACCATTTCCAGATTGCACGGTCAAAAGGTAGGAATGATGGAACTTGAAGTATAACACACTGAAGGGCACCTTAATGGGGAAATCTCAAATTAATAGCTCAGGGACTTTGGTACTCAACTTTCCTCTGAAATTTGAAGTTGGAAAAGAGAGACTGACAGACAGATGCAAGCACATAATCAGTAGTAAACTAATCTAGAAGGCACAGATAGATTCTCATAAGGAAAGGTAAACAGAAATACAAAAACAATGCAAATTAGATTGGCAATCTATATGAATTTCTGTGGCCAGTCCAATCTAGTGATTGAGTTATGTTGGCATGTACTGATCTTCAATAAGCTATTTATGTCTTCTGTGCAGTAAGCCGCAACTCAATAGTACCATGACTTCATTAAAATGTCATTAAATAATATTTTATGACACCACTTTTCTTGAAGAGGACCTCTAATAACACTATGGGGAAAGGCTGGTGACTATGCACTTCCTTCCAGCTGCAATTCCACCAGTGTTTCAGTTTTCCCTCTCTGCTGCCCCCAAACTTGCCAATGACAATTGCAAGAATAGGATTTACCATGCTCATCATCATAGTTCCAACTTGGAATTATGTATGTCTTGGCACATCTTTCTGGAACTGAAGAGTCCAAGGGGACAATTCAGAATGCAAGTCCATTACCATGAAAAGGGGGAAGCCTAACTTATGCAACTTCTTGGAGAATGTTTATGGAAATTTATTTGTCACTGTGAAGTAATGATCTCCAATATGGAATAATCTCCACTACTAATTATCTTTATTGGATATCCAAATTTTTGGCTGCAGCAGAATGTCTAAGCACAACAAACAATACATTCTGTACAGTAAACCGATAAAGCTCATTTCTAATAAAAAATAAATAAAATTGTGTGTGGGGATACCTCTGATTTGAAATGGGATTGTTCTGTCCTGAAATGGATTAGGTCATGATGCATCGTAGCTTCATGAAGCAGCAACTTTTTTTTGGTCAATTAAACTGGAACTGGATTTTTCTCACAGGTTGAAATGGGTTTTGGTATTTACAATTCTGCTGGACAATATTCAGTAGCTCTCAACAGTTCCAGATTTACATTTCAAAAAATAGTTTGTGGGTCATGCTGTTTCAAGATATTTCTGTGTATATACTGTGCTGCTCTCTTCTGTACAGTTCACAGGAAAGGGTGACATGGCAAAGGTTGGAAACAACTTCAACTGGAATATTGCTGCCATGGTCAGATTGCATTATCGATCACAGGCTCATCTGGATTTGAAACTAAACAACAGTATGTTTTGATTATACACCAACATTCAAAATAGGTTGAACTATTGTTGAGAAATATTCATTTGTTGAACTTTACTGTTTGCAAAATATTAATTTAATAATAATGGGTAAGGTAATATTATTGAAACTATTATTGGAACTAGTAATTTCCCATATATATATATCGGTTGGCTGCTATTGAGCCATTCCAAAATGACTAAAGACATATCTCATTACATTGATTTCATTCTGTATAGTTCAGTATTGTGTCTGCTTGGTTTGCTCACCAACAATTTGGCTGGACCTCAGTATCTGGACGGAAATATTGTTCCTTTCTCACAACTTCTGAATTTCTTCATAGCCATCAATATATTCCTAGTCTTCTTGGAAGCTCTACCAAGGTAGTTAAGCCATCCTAACTTAATATAATGTATGACTACTTTGATTTAAATATCCACTTGTATTTAATATAATCAATCTTCAGCTCCTGGAAGGGAAGATGTACAGAGCAGGGTGAGAAAATTTAACTTCCTCCTATAATTTTTGAGCATCCATCAGAATTGAGGAGTCTATAATGAGTATCTTTTTTTTGTGGAACATAATTAACTACAGGCTTATTTTCAACATTATTGAAGGAGATATGTGCACTGTAATAAATATTTACTCCTTTTGTTTTCCTTGTTTATTATTCTTAAAGTTGCTGGAAAAAATAAACCCCCTTTGTAAAAACAAAATATTTCACTTGTCCCAGCCCAAGAAAGGCACTTTAAGAAAACTTGTGTACAAATGGGTATCTAAGGCAGAATGCAGTTGGCAACCATTCAGAATCAGACAGTTGCAGCTAATCAGTTACACTTTAATGCAGATCTACATTAGATGTTTGAAACAGCTAAAAATGCAATGTCCTCCTTTTTTGAGAGAAAAGGCAATTGCATTCCTGAAATAAGTTGAATATTTTTAAAGAACCCTGCTCCATTCTGATCCCTCCACCAAGAAAAATAAGCTGGAAAAAAATCCTGCCCCTCCCATATGCAATGGACTTTGTATCAACCCACTCAGTAAGTCTATGGCCATAAAAAAAAATCTCTTGTGAACTTTTTGCCCTCACAAAACTCTGATTAGAGCATTGCAGAATGTGTTCTTTCTATTTCTTTTATGTTATCCATCTCAGCAGGTGGCAGCACTTGAGCAACCTTGTTTGGGCTTGGAAGCTAAAAAGAGCTAAGCCTGGGTAATATTTGGATGGGAGAATCTAGAAATCCCAGGAATGTAAACCAGCTGAGAACAATTAATAACACAGATGCAAAAAAGGAAGTGTAATGGCTCCCTGACTACAAAAATGCAGTGAAAGGTATCTCCTTATCCAGCTTCATTGTTCCCCTTCTTCGGTATGGAGACGGGTTGACTTTTGAGAAAGGGCATCTACCTGGGCCTCTGTTAGCCATGTATGGAATTATCATAATGCTGCTTCTAGCTCACAGGCTGGAAATTGTCCCCTTCTAGAGAATAGCTTCTTGGGAAGTGTTAATTTTGCCTCTCTCCCATAGTGAGAAACCATCGTACTGACTGTTAGATCATTGTTCTCTTTCCATTTGATGGGCTTTCTCTTGCTATATAATTCTTTCCTGTGGAAAAGGATGGTTATTGGAATCCAGCCTAGATAGAAAGGATCAGACTATCCCTTCCACAGGACCACAAGGCCTATGAAATTGTTTATTCATGCCTATGGAATGCCCAGATGAAGCCACAATCAATTTTCAGACATTAAAATAATCAAAATCTCACGAGATCACCAAATCTTGTAAAACCTCAGTGTACTTGTAGGAGAATTCATGAGATTTGGAGTAAGAAATGGTAAAATCTCACAACATGGCCACATTATGTAAGATTTTGAGCATCTTTCTTTCTTTAAAAAATGGGGTGCTCATATCTGAACAGAATACTGGCCGAGGAATTCTGGGAGTTGAAGTCCACTCCTTTTAAAGTTGCTAAGATTGAGAAACACTGGTTATATACTGATTGCTTGATGGATTTCCTGGGCCACGCCTTTTGTAAGATGATTAGGGTCCAATGGGCAATACTCCATATTTAGTGTGAACTAATCCAGCCTATTTCTGGCAGTAGTTTAGAAAGTTACTTGTACTGACAAATGTCCTAGAAACAGATCAGCTTCATCAGTTAGATGCTTCAGAGTAAGTAATGGGAACCAAACAACAATGATATTCTCATATAAATTAAACCAAATTATGCACTGAGATTTTGCCTCAAAAAGTTATACAACTGTTCTAATAGAAAGATATTTTTAAAAATAACACAAAAGACATACATTTGCTGATGTATTAATTATTGTTCAAAACTGTCAAGAAGAATCAAGCCTGTGGCATCTGTGTTTTCATATATTGGTTGCTGAGATCCATGACTAATAGAATTTGCAGCTATACCCAGAGCAAAGTTTAAAATGAATTGGCTTAAAATAAACTTCCATGTGATGAGAGTCACATCAGGAAGGGAGAAGCTCATTTTAAAAATGGAAAGAAAAGCTGCCATATCAAAACAAGGGATTTTGCTGTTTCGTCTGTAATGCTTTTCAGATGTAAGACTCTTTCTCATCTGCCCGTAATCGCATCACAAATATTCCTTAGATTTTTTTTCACTGTGATCTGTATGATTCATTATCAATATAGTGGATGATAAAGTTAAGGGTTGGGATCTTATTGTCTACTTTAGACTACTGTGTGTATGCCTGTTCCCATTGGGGCACTGCCTTTCCCTGTCATTTTGGCTTGGACTACAGGATAAAATTTACATCTATGTATATATTGTGGTAGGGGAATGCACACAATTTCGCATACTTCTTCATCATCCTTCTAGACTATGGTTGAGTTCTGCCAGCCATGGCCACTCACTACCAGCAGTGTCATTGTCTGCCACACTAATCAAGGGTAAGTTAATGTTTCCTCAATAGCTCCCTCCTTCTTTAGCTACTGAAGAAATGCATCAATCATGCATTTGATGATTTTCTAATCATCAAATGCGTAAATCACAAGTTCATTTTTTTCTGTTTTCAGCAAAAAGTCCAAAAAGGGTTTCCAGTCATTTAGAAATTGTTGTTGTCTTTTCTTCTTCTCTTTTCTCTAATTTTTAAGTCTATTTTGCCATCTCTGCAAATTCTGACATCTTCACCAACCATTCCTCCATTGTGGATATTTTAGAGTCTCTCCGTTTTGTGCTATTTTCTTTCCAAATAAATCTTGCATTGGATGCTTAAACTGTGGTAACTTTGTCCCAAGCATCATTTTCACACAGAATATTAAAATGCATTTGCAATGCAGGATGAGATACATTGGATCACGCTAACAAGAAAAGTCTTGAATACATTCATGACCCTGACTTTGGACAGGCATTTATGCTATCATCTATTGCAGAATTGAGAAATGGTAAATCTTTTGCTGAACTGCAATTCTCAATAACTTTTGCCACTGATTTTACCTAATGAGTCTGGTGTAGTTCAGCAATATCTAGAGGACTACGAATTCCTTATCTTTTATCTATTGCCACCATCTTAAACACTGCACTCAGAGAATTGTAAGAATTATTCAGTTATATTTCAGTTATATTACTTTGATATTTCCATTTCAGTATGTTACTTTTTTCTTGCTAAGCTACTGAAATAAAATAATTCATCTTCTCTAATATCAGCTTCTAAAGCATTTATTAAAAACAACAGATTATGTTCCCTTCCCAATCTAAACTATTTTCCTTCATTGTAATCACATATTTCAAATTACTAATTTCTAGAGCTAATTTGGCCTAAGGAAGGAAAGAAAACTCCCTTGTATGCCTTTGGTGTAAGTTCAAGAACAATTAAAGAGTCTGAAAATTCCTTCTGGACCATTAACATAATACCCATGAGGGAATACATTGACTTTGCTAATAGCAATCTAAAATGCTTCTCTGGTTTGTTGAAAAACAACTGAAAATGTCTGTTTTTTTCCCTTTTTCTTTAAACATTATGATTGAATGATATATAGCCACATGTTTGCCCCCAAAATAAAATCAAGATACATTAAAAGAAATATTCTATTTACCACAATATTTAATTATTTATGAATATGCACAGAACAGACCTCTCAGATGTCTTATAAGAGGGTGTTCCAATGTGAGACTGGAAATCAGAAATCTATTTACTCTCAATCTCTTAGGATCCTATGAAAGACACATCTTTAATCCATATGGCTGTACAGTGACTGTAACAAGAAAAATTAGTGAGAAGAGCATCACAGCATTGTGGTGTTTCTATCAAGCTGCCTGATTAATTTATATTTCTCTTGTTGGCATTTTATACATAGTTTGTTTACATTTAAAATGCAGCAAGTGCCTATAAGCACTCATATAACCTGACTATATTTAATTACAGGTAGTCTTCAACTTATGACTATAATTGGGCCCCGAATTTTCATCCTAAATTGGAGCAGTCATAAGCCAACTCATCATGCAACTGGTCCCAATTTTATGACAATTTTAGTATGGACATTAAATAAATCACTGTGGTTGTTAAGCAGTCATATGGTTGTTAAGCCACAACTTTGAACATCTATGAATATTCTCATTAATCCAGGTCATGATAAGTAGTAAAAATTGCAAAATTTTGCAAAAGTTCCTTAAAAAGGCAACTGGATATTAAATTACAAGATGTTATTGGAGACGTTTTGCCTTCTATCTGGAAGGCTTTTTCAATCCATCTAAAAATGAAAAAGAATGGTCAGGAAATATGAACATTTCTAAAAAGGAGTGGGGGAAGATGAGAACCCATAGCAAGGTTATACACAGCAGTTTAAACAGGGTGTTAACCTTTTAACAGAAGGGAGGGGACTTGGAGGAAAGGATGCAGGAAACCACAGAATATTCACAGAGCAAAATAAACAGAGGGATGTTGGGCAATTAAGCTTGATTGCCTTTCAGCACATCGGCATTACAGAGCCTCCTGCATAGTTCTTTTTTGGCCAATGATTTAACTCTGTTTCATAAATTGAAGGTAGTTGAAATCTGGTTCCTCCACCACAGTTTATTGAAGGATTTAAAGTCTTAATATATATT
>JANHZU010008943.1:41378-56129 GCA_032468055.1 Acrochordus granulatus | reverse complement strand
GCCTTTTGGATAAAAGGTGAAACGTCTTCTACTTGAGAAAAATCCAGTCCAGATGCCTGTTTTTTAAACTTTGTTGCTAAAGGGAGGTAGCAGTTATATCTGGTTTGCCCTTTGGAATACCACTGTTTGTGTCTGGCATCTCTCAATGGTGCCTTCTGTGAATGAACAAGAACCTACACATCTGTGTTCTGTGAGGGTGCCCACAACATGTCCTTAAAATTCTAAGCAAGTTGAAGACTCTTGCCTTTGATGTACGTGGGAACTGAAGCTACAGTTAGCTTTGTGCACAATCGTGCCTCTTTGTACATAAGGTTTATACATGTAAAAGTTGGTCAGTTAAATCTGAGAAACAGATATAAATCAAGGGGGAAATCAAATCTTGCTAGAAGAGGTTTGGCAGGTCACAAACTATTTTGATGTTGTTGTTTAATGATTTCAGAGCAAATAGCAAAGGTCAACTTTTCCTTAAAAACAAATGGAAATATATTGCTTCCAATCCTTCACTTGAACGTATTTTATTATTTGCATGAAAGGTTAATACAAAATTGAAAAAAGTCAACAGATGGATATGTTGGAAAGCATAGTCCTACTGAAGTCCTCCCTGTTTTGGTGTATGTGCTACTAACAAGTTTAGAGGTCAAGATTTCTGTTTGAACAGGCATTTGCCACTGACAATTACATGCTGATACTTTTAGAAACAAAGTGGGGTGGTAGAACTTTACCTTGTTTTAAACTAGTTGTCTGGCTGCTGGTCCTGGGAGAAAAGTGCTTGACGTGACAGAAGAAGTAAAATGTCTAAGTCCAGTCTTTGGTCTGCATATGTTTGAATTTGCCCTCCAGAGACAGAAGCATTGCCTGAAGTAATTGGCAACTCAACTTTGTCATTGGAAGCTCAAGGTACAATCATTCCTGGATAGGAATTATAACGGTATCTGAGAAAGATCTTTCAAAGTGAGTCTAGCTATTTAGGAAATGATCAGATGGTACAGCCCACAGCTGCATAATGGGCAGATAAAGCAGCTCAGAAGGGACACTCTCTAACTTGTCAGGCTGTAAAGGAAATGGTGGGAGATTTGTACTTCAGACTTGCAAGATTATGTTAATGTAACCTTACATTGGAGGTGCAGTGGTGCAAGTGGTTAAGAGCTCAGCTCGCTGGCTGGAAGGTTGGCAGCCCAAGTTGAAGACCTGGGTGAGGGTGACCTGAAGGTCAGCGGCCCAAGTTGAAGACCTGGAGCAGGGTGAGCTCCTGCTGTTCTGCCTCAACTCCTGCCAACCTAGCAGTTCGAAAGCATGAAAATGCAAGTAGATAAATAGGTACTGGCTTTTCTGGCAGGAAAGGTAACAGTGTCCATGTGTAGTCATGCCGGCCACATGACCATGGAAGCGTCCTCAGACAAACACTGGCTCTTTGGCTTTGAAACGGGGATGAGCACCGCACCCTAGAGTTGGTCACGAATGGCAGGGTAACCTTTACCTTACATTAAAGTAGAGGTAATTCATCTGGTCCAAATATCTGTTTCCTGTCACCTGTCCCTAGGAAAGCTGACAGGAATAGATTTCCCATAGTAGACCATGGATTGAAAATATTAAGTCATGATTGTTGTAATGGAGCTGATCCTTAAGAGTAGTTTGGGGACTGTAACTCGTACGGAATGTGTTTCATGGATGATACCACTAAGTGTAATCCTTGGTGCTCTCTGAGCTTGGTTGTTTTCCTCAGATTGCCAAACTAGGCAACTTCATTAATAGCAGATGTGATGTCTTTTGTTTTGCCTTCACCCTCCTTGTAGATATCCATGTCTTCTTCAACTCAAGATCAAGATCCTCCTGACTTCATGAAAATGTCATCACAACATTATGGACAAGAGTGCTTAAGGTCTTTGCTACTGACCTTCTTTCAGGATCTTATTTTTAGCATCCCAATCTAGAGCTGCTAGAGGCTCTGTGGTTGGAATTATGCATTGTGCTAAGCCATCATATGGTTTGCTCAATTTTGAGTTAGTGTATTGTGGTTTTGTAAGCCACAGTTTATGACTTAGCAGTATGTGGGAAGCAGTCCACATGATTTGTTTAGCTATGTTTAAACTAATCCATATTTCAATGCAACTTTGTTAGATGTGTCCAGTGTAAGACAGTTTCCTAACTCTATAATCAAACACAAGTATTAAAAACATGAGAGACCACAGCCATCACCAGTTGGAGACAGAGACACTCTCATCCTCTGAGTCAACAAAAAGTTAGAAGCATCTGTGGGAGGGCCTTGCCACTGCTTCCACATCTTCTGCAGAGCACAATCCACCTAACTGTCCTTGCAAGTCAAGGAAAAATCTTCACAATCCGAGAACACTTAACATTTTTTAAAGTTCTAGGCTAGCCATCACAGATGCCCTCCTAGTGATTCAGCCATTCAACAAAATGGGGAAGACAATTTCTCAGGAGAGAATAGATGTGTTGGCCTGTGGAAACATGAAGAGCAATGGATCAAGTGAAGTATATGAAAAAGGGACAGATATACTAAAAAGCAGCCACAGAGTAAACCTACTGCTATTCAAAAGATGTGCAGATATTATTTTGGAGAGCATTTAGGGATTCTATTTGGCTTGAACCATCAAGGCCATGGAGGCTTCTCTCAGTACAGATAGTGGGGGTTGAGGTGAGAATACTGTTTTATGATGTTTTGCATTGCTGTCTATCTGCTTTACAGTACTTAAAGCAGGTTGCCCAAATGATGAAGATTTCTTCCTTGTTCCCCCTTTGAGTGTTCTTTCCACAGTTCCAGTGCTCTTTATATATTTATATATATTCGTTATAAACATTGTGAGGTCTGTCTTTAAGAAAAGCAAGAGGTTTCTTAAACAAACTGCCCAAGGCTGTGGAAGAATGCAGTGCATTAGCAAAGCAGAAATCTGCTGCAGTATGGGGGGTGGGGTTGACTCAACCTAAGTTTAAATCAAGACATTTCCTCAAAGATCAACAGCAGGCACGACTATGCTTCTCTCCCTCCTTATGCACAGCCACTAAATCATCCATTGCTGGCTCCAGCAGCCTCCCTTGGATGTATTGGCATCATCTTCAAGTTACAAAGAGCAGCATTTTTGCGTAAGGTGATTGGAACAGGATTGCATCTACTAAGGCTGCCAAAGGAAGCTCAAATGCTCGTAGGAAGGTAAAACTCAGCCAATGCAATCAGTCATTCAATTAATTGATTTCACAACAGACAAAACTAAATAGAAGTGGAAAAAATCTCAGGGTTAGCCCTTTGTCCAAAGGAAGGATAATTCTTCAATGAATATCTCACCTCCCCACTGAACCATCAAACATAATCAAATCAAATATGTCGCCAAACTGTGGTTAAGCAACCTTATTTATTTCTCATTGCACCCATGTCTAATTTGATGTCCTCTAAATATATTGGGACTGTGACACTCAAACCTCTTGTCCAGAATGGTTAGCAAAGGTGGCTTTAGCAGGACATTGAACCAATAAACCTCCTTTTACAATTAGTTGGCATCTTTGAAACAGAACTGTTAATATGTACAATCCATCATGATGTCTACATTGACAGGTGATTTGACAGTGTTCCAGCTACTATCTTTCCTCCAAAGATCAGTACATTGAAGGATTAGAATTCTGAATAGATACAGATCATGAAAATAAACATCTCTAAATTACTTTTTTTAAAGATCAGACCATCATTAGTTCCCTGTCTCAGCCACCATTGCTGCCCTAGTACACTATCCCCTGCAGGCCTCAGTCTCCCAATGCCTTCCCTCTTTTTTTCCACCAGGAACTCAAAACATGAAATGTGTGCAGAAGCATCCCCAGCTTCTAAGAGAGACAAAGCTGCTGTCTGGGTTGCATCTCCAAATGATGAATCAATTGGACCAATCTGTTCTTTTAGGGTGCTGCCTGGACAGAAATGTAGTGTACTGTATCAGAGTGGTGTATAATAAACAGTGAGGTTAATGCATTTCTATTTGGATTATAATATTTATTTTGAAATGGCTGTCTGTCCAACACGTATATTTTATGAAAATCTTTGTTTTCTTGTTTTAGTTTAGACTGGATTGGTTATTTGGGATATGTGTGTTTGTGTGATTATTTATTTTCCTAGGGATGCAGAAGTGACCACTTTTGAGGCAAAGAAAAACAGAGCTTGCTTGCTTAACTTTACCCTTTAATCATTTTCAGTACAAAATCATTCTCCAGAGCTGCATTTTTACTCAAGTCCAGGAGGGAAAAATACAGGAAAATGAAAGGGCCAGATGTTTTTCATACTACAGGAGAGGGAGAAACAATACAGATTTGAGTGATTTAATGTGAAAAAATAGCTCAAAGGAGAAAGATGGGGCCAGCAATATACATCCTGCTCCTATTTAATTAAACAGTGATCATTTTGTGTACTGGTATTATTACCATAGACTGCAGTGCCTTTCCAGTTGTGCTATTCATTTGTTTTCTGCGTTTAGTAAAATGACCAAGACTTGTCTTCCAAGAAAGGAAATCATGGTGCAAGACAGCTGGTACTGCAGACATCTCAAAGTCTTCAGAGATGTTGTCAAGGTAAATCTGAAATCCCACAGTTTGGATAAACAGGCCAAAGCTAACTGATGTGAGATATGCTATCTGGACAGAAATCTGGATATAGCTCACTCACAATGTGCCCAAGGAAAATGAATATGACAAGAAAGGAGTGCAGGATGGCTTCAGATTCATCTGAATGGATTAGATTCTATGTCTTTATTTGGCAATCAACAGACTCAGAAAAGCCACCAAATCAAGATCCAGCTGCAAGAATTCTTTATATATAAAAAAAACCATAACAGATATCACTAATAAATTAAGTTAGAGGCTACAACACCTCTCTGCTCAAGATTTAGTGGTATAAATGATAGTAGATTATCTGAGGACATATTGTCCTCTCTTCCTCTATTTCTCGAACAATCAGCACACTTAACAACCAAGGTATCATAGCAGCAAATGTGAATACGCATGTGCCTGATAGTCAAGTAGAGTTGAGAAATTTTGTGAGCCGCTTTGATAACATAACTACTGAATCCTGAACAGCCAAGGCACCATTTTTTATTTCTTAGTGAAAGATTTCCAATTTGTAATATCTATAAGCCTGAGGAGCAGGTGGCTGTCTATATAACAGAACTATAGAACCAGAAAATCAATTTTCATTTAGCACATCCTTTGCTCACAGAAGGCATCTTGGGGCAGTGGGATCCTTGACAGAAGAAAATCAGACTCTTCTTAAATATTTCCGAGAAAGATTGCTTGCCACATCCTATTACATAGTCTAATCAATAGGAAGTTTCTCTGTGACCAGCTAACACAGGCTGTAGTCCTGCCCTCTGGAGTAGGAGAGCACAAGTCAACTCCATCAAATCCATGAGAGCATTTTTGGAATCGTGTCTCTGCTTCCCTGTTGTTTTCTTAATTCATTCCTTCTTGCAGTACTGAAGATTCTTAATATGGAAGTTAGATGCATGAAAAAAATCTTCCCACTGACATGGAAAAGAGAAGTCCAAAGCTTCCACCCACCTCCACTCTATGCAGAAACTAACTTTGCATGTTGCATACACCCACCCAATGAATATACCTCATTTCAAAGTTGCCACTAGAAGGCAGCAGCAATCCAAACATTTACCGCAATTGGATTATAGGACCCTGCTGAGGCTCGGTGCTCTGAACTTGGTTGTTTGCTTGCAGGCATTTAGCTATATTTCTTGTCTTCTATATAAGGAGAGCCAGTTTGGTGTAATGGTTAAGGCATCAGGCTAGAAACTGGGAGACCATGAATTCTAGATCTGCTTTAGGCCCATAGCCAGCTGGGTGCCCTAGGGCTATTCACTTTCTCTCAGCCCTGGGAAGGAAGCAATGGCGAACCACTTCTGAAAAAAACTTTCCAAGGAAACTCTTCAGGGACTTGTCCAGGCAGTCTCCGAGAGCTTGATACGATTAAAGAGAAGGGGGAAAACTGATATATGACCTTGCCAGCTCTGCCATAGCAGAGACCCATCTTGTTCCCACAGTGTCCAATCAGATGGCAATGAGTACCATTAGGCTCAATACTGGGACAAACTCACATTTTCCCTATATTCTCCAGTAATGGGAGGCTGTATATAACAATTTTGAACAGCATCAGGCAATAGTCTTTCAGACTGCTTCCAGATCATTTACTTAATATGCTAGGTGCATGTTTAAAAAAGGATGTAATCTCCTGGTATTTGAGAACCCATGATGGTGCTCTTAAATGAATTCCTATATTGTATGTTTCATGAGAATTTCTGACTGTAAGTTAGAGTATTCAAATTTATTTTAATAGTGTGTACAGAAGTATCTCAGATAAATATTCTACCCTTTTCTTTATTTGAAGAAGTTACAAGACCCAGCAAATAAGGCATATAACCCATGCCTTGTGTTATATGGTTTGCTTTCCCTGTTTCTTTTTGTGTGCTGCCAAATTTGTTACTATAAAAGCTATAAATAAATGAAAATCAAACCATGACAAAAGCCTTGCAGGATCAGATTAAAGGCCTGCCTAGGTCATAATGGCTAACTAGATTATCACAGAGATCAACTCTGCAAGTAAGCAAGCACCATTATATAATTGCATCTTGATGGGCAAAGGAGCCTATATTTGAGACTCTATATACCAAATGCACCCTAACTGTTACACACTGCAATTATTTGAGGTGGTATTTCATTTATTTACTTGAAGATACAGTAAAACAGCAGCATCCACAGTTGGATGATGCACTCTAGCTCAAATGCAAGATGGTAAGAAAATAGGGAAGGATCCTGGAGCTTCCATTACAGCTGTATAATGACTCCTGCTGCCTGCTTTTAGAGGTGGCTTAAGTGAACTGCTCCCCTTCTGATCACATGGAAAATTAAGCTGTCAAAGGCAAAACAATTGAGCTCCTGCCAATGGTGACTAACAACCAGCTTTCACTGAAGGAGGCTAGGGAGCCTGTAAAACAGGAAAACACCTAGTTAAGCCGGTAAAACAGGAAATATCCAGGAAAACAGGAAACAGAAAACATCCACTTCAGATGTATCTTGTGGTTTGAGGTCTTCCTCAGGAGAAAGAAAGTTGGTGAGTACGTAGCTTTGTTCGGCAGAAAGAATGCCTGTATTACACAGTTTTCCTTGGAACTGATTTTTCTAAAATCTAGTGTGATCCAGTTTCTCTTTCTGTATTATCTGGAACTCCAAGGATGTGATCATCTCCTTCCTCCTCCTATTTTCCCTACAACATCATACATGCCACTTGTCCTCTTGTGCCTGACTTATTCCTTTTGAATAAATTATACCCTTCAACTCTTTGCACTTCATTCTTCCTCCAGCTCTCAGTAATACCCACTAAAACATGAAGATGTCTCCTGTCTGATTTTATCAGTTTGTTCTCCCTATTCTCTGCATTTGTGTATATCCATGGCTCATATATTTTTCATTTGTTCTGATCCAGTTCTAGAATTCAAGTGATGTCACATTTCTATCCATCAAAGTTAGCCCTGTTCCGCTGGCATGCTGCAGACATCACTGCCTCTCCCAGATATTCCTGTGCTGATCCAGCACTAAGAAGCATACTTCTCTCTCATTTGTAATTTATTCAGTCACCCTAGCTCTAGACAGGTGTGAGAAATGGAAGCAGATGATTCAAATTGCAGCTGCTGAAGTGCCAGGTTCAACAAGAGAGGCACGAGCTGGTTGAAGAGACTTGCAAGAAAGCAAAGGAGCTCTGGCTTTGAAAGAAAAGTGACAATTGGAGTCTTGAATGGCTGAGCTCAATAAAGAATTGGAAGAACAAACTAATTTTGAACTGGTGAATGAGTGCTCAAAACACAACCCTTGTGTTTAATCAGATAAACACAAAGTTGAATGAAAATCCTGTTCCTTCATAATTAAGGAAGCAGAAGCTAGAGAATAGCAGGTATGCGAAGTTCAAGAGGCTCTAGGAAATGAGAAAGTAAAACTTGAAGAAAAATGGAACATAATATAATATAATAAGAATAATTATATTGTATAATAATGTAATAGTAATTGTAAGAATGAGATAGGAAATAAAAGATGGGGGTTGAATAGAAAAAGCTCTTCTAACATATGCTTTCTAATATTGTCAGAGAATAACCAGGGGCAGAATTACTGACTTGCCAAACTGTGAATAATCTGAGGGTCTGAAAAAATAAATTGTGGGCTTGCTTTTAATTTCCTTCTACTGTAAATCTAGTTAAATTCCTATAACCTGTAGGGCTAGAAAAGGTTCCTGTTTAAAACCCTGTCTCATAGTATTATTCAAATTCTGTGGGAACAATATAGGAAAGTCACTGGATCCAAGGCATTATCTTGTTTTGCTACATTCCTAAAGAGGACTTAGAGATAACTAATATAGAATATAGAAACTTCCATTTCCAGAAGTGAGATTCCAGAATTGTTTGAGTTTTGTTTTGTTTCGTTTCCTTATCAAAACCATTTAGATTGTCCTTGCAGTATTTTGGCTGGATATCGGAATTAATTTAAGATTCCAATCATTTAATAGTTTGGGCATATCTTTTATGGTTGCAGTCAATGGGAGATATGATTGCGTAGCATTTTGCATAAAATTGGAACAAGTAGTCCACTTGTGGATATTGAGGGTGTCAGTGTGAAAGACTGCAAGAATTTCTGTGTTGTGATCTCTGATCATGTTAGCCCTTCGAAATGGTCCAGTTAAGAATAAGAGTACGAATATACTTTTGTTATAACCTTATTATAAGGTTATATTGACAGCATCTTGCAAGTTTGAAAGTACAGTATTTCTACCCCTCCTCTCCTTTTACTTTCTGAAAAACTAAGGAGGGTCCCTTCTGAAAGCCTTTCCACAACCTCCCCTTCTCCTATGAATTGAAATATCTTTTATATGATGGTTGCAGCTTGCCTCCTTTCTCCCAAGGTTCTTCCCAATACAGATCATGTGTGAACCACAACAGCTAAGATTGCCAGGTGATCTGCTTTCATCTGATTTTAAAATATATTTCATGAGTTTTTAGAGACAGCAAGGAGACACATATAGTCAATATTGAAATTACCACATCTGACATATGTTCCTTGAGAGTTAGGAACACTGTAGAAATTATGCAATAAAGCAACAGTCAGCAAACCATAGCCCATGGGCCAAATCCAGCTCACAATCTCTTTTGTATGGCTCATAAGCCAAGAATGGATGAATGGGCAAGCAATATATTGCCTGGCCTGAGCTTCAGCTGAGCTCCTGGGTAATGGATGAGACAAGGGTTAGGTGGACAAATTCTGTTATGGTGGCAGCATGTTGGTGGCATCCTATGAGTTTTGTGAGGTAGACCAGACAAGAAGCACATCCAGAAGTACCAGTGGACTTTACTTTACTGTAAGGTTACATTAAAACCATGCAAATCTGAAAGTACATCTCTCTCCCCTCTCCATTATAGTCCAAGAAACTAAGGAGGATCTCTTTGCTATATCCACATTCCTTCTATAGACCCAGCTGCCTCTTATCTGATCATTGCAAAATCTGTTGCTTTCTCTTGTCTCCCAAGATCATTCTCACATACCTCTTTTCTGGTCCAATGGCTGCCATGCTCCTTGAGCTGCATACCTTCCATGGAGGAAGGGCAGGAGTACCAGAACTTTCGACTTCACCTGGACCACTGCTGCTTTGTAACTCCTGCCACACCAGATGAGGGAGTGAATTTCATCAGTTAAAAAATTGTGATTTTTTTTTTTGTCTTGGTATGTAAATTCCTACGTAATATCTTCAATTCTACCTCTTGGCTCAGAAAACCTAAAATATTTACTTCCTGGCTCTTTCCTGAAAAACTGCAATACAGCAAAAAATGGCTACCACCATAACAGTAGAGAAAAGAGGTGATTGCATACATTAGGAAAAAGACTTGAAATGGAAGTATTAAAGGGCTTTAATGGTGATTTTTCATTGAAAAGGAGAATATTTGTCTCTGCACTAAGCCACTAACAGATGAGAACAAAGTAGGAAAATTCAGCATTGAATCAGCTCAGGAATGAACTGACTATACCAAGTCTTCCCCCACCTCCATATTTCTTTGAGTATATCTTGGCTGTGTTTCTTTCCTTTTAGAAAATGCATTTCAGCATTTACCATCTTTCCATTCTTCTGCTTGTGTTACAGAAGATGAAAATGACCCAGCATATATTTGCAGGATATGTGTAAGTAATGTTAAATATCAATGAGGATAATGTTGACTTCTTCCTCAGTGTGACTCACAGATAAGAGTTTTAACATCAGACTTTCTGTTGTGCTTTAGTCTTTTCTCCTCTTTTTTCTTCACGGTTTATTTTTTGGTTCTATTTACAGTTATAACACATACAAGCCACATAATTTCTACTTCATAAGCCACAGTCTTGCAAACAAGACTATTAAAAAGCAACGCCAATCATAATATTCACCAATAGGGAGTTGATGTGGGCATATTAGATGGAGGGGCAGGGAGGAAAAATGGTCAAAAGTTATAAACGCAGGAAAAATTTATACTGGATTTTGTCCAAGTAAGGGTAATTATTTTTTAAGACTTCAAAGAAACAGGTGACTTGGAGAGAATAAACTCCTTGGAGATTTTTTTTTAGCCAAATACAGAAACATTCCTGGTTTCTGCAAAGCAGAATGGAGGCAGATACTCTTCATATGCTCTCTCCTTTTGTAAATGCTAATTTCAGCCCATGCTGAATGTAGGCAGGGCTGGGATGAGTCTGCTCAGAGCTTGGGAGGAGCTTCTGACAAGGTGAGCTGAGCTTCTTTCCTAAACTTGGTCAGGCAAGTTTAGAATGTACAGTTACTCTCCTGCTCGTGGGTTTCTGCTGGAGACGTTATCAGACATAAAGTCACAGATTCAGCTCCAGGCTTGTACCTGCAGTTATCCCTTATCTGAAACTCTTGAAAAGCAACCTCAACACAGAGGTCCTCTCAGAAGAATGGGTACCTTTATAAAACATACCAGCTCAGCTCCAATCCCTACTGCCAGGTGGACAGGCTTAATTTTTGGGAATGACTGAGCAGAGTTTACCTTTCATGTTGATTATCACATTAGAATTCAACCAAGTATTATAATTTGTTGATGAGGCATGGTGGCGCAAGTGGTTAAGAGCTTGGCTTGCCAGCTGGAAGGTCAGCAGCCCGAGTTCAAGACCCCGAGTGACTGCGCAGCAGAGCGAGTAGATAGATAGGTACCGCCCCTTCCAGCAGGAAGGTAACCATGTCTGTGCACCTTCAGCATCTAATCATGCCAGCCACATGACCATGGAAACTTCCCAGGACGAACACTGGCTCTTCAGCTTGGAAACGGGGATGAGCACCGTACCTAGAGTCGGTCACGACTGCCAGGGTCACCTTTACCTATTATAATTTGTTGTTCAATGCAATTTGATTCAATTTCCAAGATTAGTAATCCATTGGACAGAGAAGAAGTATATCAGTCTTCAGACAAATGAGCAATTGTGTTTTGGGAAAAATAATATTCAGGAAGTTTCATCTTTATATAATTTGAAGTACCAGTAAGTTTACCTTTTTGAAGCAACCAGGTCTGCAAGTTTTACATGGAGATATACAGGATTTTTCTGCAAAAGCAGCCTTTCCAACTTGAAAATGAAAAAGCTCCTTTGCATAACAATCCTGAACATCTTCCAAAAGCCTACGCTTACCTGCTGTTTGGGATTTTAGGGGGATTGGTTTATGTGAATGAGCTGCATCATATACCCTGGGAAGTTACATTGGGGTTTCTTGTTGGTTTTTGTTTTGTTTGTTTGCTTTGTGGCAAGGAAATTTTTGAATGGAAGACTGGGAATAAATCATTAGTTCTTGCTATTACCCTATCTACATCAGACTTCTTTTGTATCTGCATGCCTGTTGACTCTTGGTGACTCCCTGGACAAGTCCCTGCAGTTGTTGGCAAGATTTCAGAAGTGATTTGCCACTGCCTCCTCCTGAGGCTAAGGGAGAAGGATTGGCCCAAGGTCATCTAGCTGGCTTTGTGCCTGTGGCAGGACTAGAATTCATAGTCTTCCAGTTTCTATCCTTTATCCAAACTTGCTCTCTCTCCATCAGACATTAGAGAAGTTAATTCATATGACAGTTGCACCATCAATTGCAACCATCCACCCATTTGGAGCTATGAGTAGCCTTCTACCTACTTTCAGAAATACTTTTCAATCAATTAATTAGAGTCTGGAAGAAAAGCCAGTAAGTTTATACCCTCCTAAGTAGGTTGCTGGAAAAAATAATTGGCAGAGGTTAGGTCAACACAAATGTGTGACCCACTTCTCATAAACACAGAGGTGGTCTTAGCTGAGAAACCTGTAAATTTTCAAAAAGGATAGTCATGGGAGTTACAAATTAATGAAAAATAGTTCATGTTTTGATTTCGTGCTCGGCTGATATGTCCACAGGAATATGCACCGCTTTCTCGACAGGCTCTGTCACGTGATTTCAGGGCCCATGGATGCCATGAGAATTTTTTCATTCTCTGCTGAAATGATTCCTGACTCCTGTAACAAACTATTCACCGCATTAAAGGCTAAAAATGCCTAATATAAACTTATATCTCTTGTTTTCCAATCTACAGGTAGTTCTTCATTTACAACCATTGGTTCAGCAGCCATTCAGTTACAATAGCACTGAAAAAAGTGACTTAGAGCCAGTTCCCACATTTACGATTGTTGCAGCATTCCCATGTCATATGATCAAAATTTGGGCGCTTGGCAACTGGCATGTATTTATGATGGTTGCAGCATCTCTGGATCATGTGATCACCATCTGCAACCTTCCCAGCTGGTCTCTGGCAAAGTCAATGGGGGAAGGTGATTTGCTTAACAACCATGTGATTCACTTAACAACCATGGCAAAAAAATCGGGCATGACTTAATAATTGCCTTGCTTAGTAATGGAAATTATTTGATTGGCCATAAGTTGAGGACTACCGATATATTGATTTTTTTTTCCTGCCAGAGAGGTCTTCAAGAGAAATAAATTCATTTTGATAAGCGCATTGAATCCCTAGATCACTGATGAGATTTTGGAGAATTTTGATTCCTATCTAAGCTACTTTGAAGGCATCCCCCATTAATTCAGATGTCTCTCAGATCTGCCCAAATCAGCTACTTTTATTTAACATAGAGCATATATCTGGCTATGCTCAATAAGACTTACTGCAGGGTGAGCACAGCATGTTAGAATTAAATATTTTAAAAATAAATTTCAAACACCAAAATCTTTTCATGGTTTATTATTACATTTTAGTTTTCTTTTTAATTAACCAGCTACCATTTAAATAACTTGACATTTGCATAATTCATATATGTTGACATTAAAGCAGCCATGCATAAAATGGACTTTCACCATTTTTACTGCAAGACAGCCTTGATTAATCTGAAGCCCTTGATAACTTCGATGTTCAGCTTTGTACCAAACATCTGTCATAGTTTTTGATCTGCAATATTAGTTTTATTATAATCACAGATAACTGACTGTGCTTTGCAAAAATGAAGTCTAAAATCCCTGGGGTACCTGTTTTGGCTTTCTTTTCTTTCTTCCTAGTTGTGCTATTAAATATCTTAAGAGAGAAGATGAATTAGTATCATCAGTTTCCATGCAATCAGTACTATGCACAGCCAAGTGCAGGGTGCCATAAAACAGTCAAAATGATGGCTGCAGTACCTGTTTTTTATGCGATGCTTCTATTTATGTGATGCCTGTATCTGCATTAAAAAAACAGGCAGAGCTTTGATCACACCTTTACCATGAAAATTTTTTGATCATACCCTGTGGACACTCCTGTCTGCTGCAAATCACTGAATGCATCTCTCTTGAACTTGATGTTTATGAATTAGGTGACAGCAGTTAACTGACTTGGCTGATCTCAAAACCTAATCAAATTGGACCTGGGTATTATTTAAATGGTAGTAAAACTACACTGTTGCATCCATGAAATCACCAGGAATAGAGCATGATACAAAGGTAACTTTATTTTCTATTGCCTAAACAGTAGTGAGCAGATATAACTGGATGTATTTTCCATTCTTAACTGCATCAAAAAAGGGAAAATCTGGATAATCCATTACTCCATAAATGAGTGTTGATTAAATTAATGCAGAGCTTTGATAGGAAAGAGAAGTCCCTGCCAAAGGAGATAAAGAAGCATTTAATTCACTTCTCCTTTCCTCGAATGATCTACAAGCCACATGGAGAGTTAATGTGTTTGTGTTGCCACATTTCAAGCAGATATCCTTAGGAAGACTGTTACATGCTTTTCTGTGTGGGAATGAATACTATTTCTGCTTCCTGCTCCTGATTATGTTGCATTACAAAACGACAGACACAAAGAAAAGTGGGGAGAATATACTATTTAAAGTTGCAGAACTATGAGTCTGGGTAAAACAAGAAGGAAAAAGCAAGGGAGTTCCAGAAAAACATCTACTTCATTAACTACACTAAAGCTTTTGATTGTGTAGATCACAATAAACTGTGGCAAATTCTAAAAGAGGTGGGAGTGCCACACCACCTTAAGTGGTGTCTTTGGATTTTGGCGGCATACAAATTTAATAAATAATAATAAGTGTCTCCTGAGAAACCTGTATGCAGGTCAAGAAGCAACAATTAGAACCAGACATAGAACAATGGATTGGTTCCAAATTGGGAAAAGAGTACAACAATGCTGTATATTGTCACTCTGCTTATTTAACTTATATGCAGAGTAC
>JANHZU010008943.1:29853-41278 GCA_032468055.1 Acrochordus granulatus | reverse complement strand
AGAGGAGCTAAAGAGCCTCTTGATGAGGGTGAAAGAGGAGAGTGCAAAAGCTGGCTTGAAATTCAACATTAAAAAAATGAAGATCATGGCAACCGGTCCCATCCCTTCCTGGCAAGTAGAAGGGGAAGAAATGGAAGCAGTGGCAGATTTCACTTTCTTGGGCTCCAAGATCCCTGCAGATGGTGACTGCAGCCATGAAATCAAAAGATAATTGCTCCTTGGGAGGAAAGCTATGGCAAACCTAGACAATATAGTAAGAAGCAGAGACATTCCCTTGCCGACAAAGGTCCACATAGTCAAGGCTATCTTTTTTCCCCAGTGGTAATGCACGGCTGTGTGATCAATGCTCTGCCTGTTTTTTTGTGAGAGTTGGACCATAATGAAGGTTGAATGTCGAAGAATTGATGCCTTCAAACTGTGGTTCTGGAGAAGACTTTTGAGAGTCCCTTGGACTGCAAAAAGATCAAAGCAGTCAATCCTAACAGGAAATCAATTCTGATTGCTCATTGGAAGGACAGATACTGAAAGTGTAAAGCTTTCAATGAAAGCTCAAATATTTGGCCAGTAAGTTAACCTTTTTGAATGAGAGAGAACTCATTGGAAAAGACCACGAAGCTGGGAAAGACTGAAGGCAAAAGGAGAAGAGGACAGCAGAGGATGAGATAGTTAGATAGCATAGTCAGTGTGATGGGTGGATCCCGGGAGGCAGTGCAGGACAGGAATGCCTGGCATGCTGCAGTCCATGGGGTTGCAAAGAGTTGGACACAACTGCATGACTGAACCACAAAGAAGCAAGAAATTTCACTGTTTGGGCAGTGAGGAAAAGATCCCCCCAAAACTCTGAAAAGCTTCATTGTTGCAAACAAATGATTCTTTATATGCCATTCCAGGTGCATCACAAACATGTATGATGGTGGAGGAATGAACAGTTTTGGAAATGATTCTGAAACCGGCTGTGATGCTCTGGCTCCCATCCCAGGATAAAAATGTCCTAGCTTCAGTCCACTATAACATATGGCTAGGCCAGAAGGGTGAGAAAAGCTGCTGCTAGTGGTCATCAGTACAGGCAACCCAGTATCTTCCAAATGTTTTAGACTTCAATTCCTATCACTTTCAGTCATCACCATCCATGGCAAGCAGTTAGAGATTTGTGGTGCAAGACAGTTAGAGGGCAGCATTCCTGGGCTAGACAAAATGAAGCCAACGTGGCCAGTCATTGAGATGCACAAAGAGATTTTCTCTGTTCACAACATGCCTTTTGTATCTCTCCATACAAAAAGACCCCTTAAAGTTCTGCAGGTTAAGCTTGGACACTCAAAAAGAATGGGGGGTATTCAGAGATGCTGTTCTAATTCATCACTCCTCATTTTCCAGGAAGATTAATGCTTCCTGGAAATACATGTAGAAACAAGTTTATTTGGTAATCGTACACACACCTTATCATACAATTCTCACAAGTTTTTCTTTAGGGAAGGAAAAGTGCTCACCATTCAGTGCAACATGTAGGACCTTGCCCTAAAGCATGAGTCCCTAAACTCTTTAGCTTCACCCCTTCATGTACTTTCAGATTGCCATTAATCCCCAAACATATCTGTATGAAAATAATGTCATAAATACCACTTTAATGGTACTTCAAATAATAATAACAATAATAAGAGCAGGAAAATTGAAGAAAGAGACAGCAGACTAATTTTGGCTACACAAGACCAAGCCTTAAGAACAAATGCATACAAAGGCAGAATTGAGAAGTCAGCAAGAAACAACAAATGATACCTATGCAAAGAAGCTGAAGAAACAGTGGACCACTTTAGTTAGCTGTTGCAGGAAGATCACACAGACTGACTACAAGCAATGGCATGATGAAATAGCAATAATGGTGCATTGGAAGATCTTCAAGAAATACCATTTTCCTGCAAACAAGAACTGGTGGGACCATAAAACAGAGAAAGTCATAGCAAATGAAGAAGCTAATGTGCTTAGGGACTTTATAACTCAAACAGAGAGGCACCTGCCATATTACACTTCAGTCTTAACAACTGTCAATAAGAAAGATAAAAAAAGTCTGGATAGTGGATATGGCAGAACCTGGAAACAGCAAAATAGAAGAGAATGAACTGGAGAAGATAACAAAATACAAAGACCTGCAAACAGAAATATTACGGCTTTAGCAAAAGAAAGCAAATGTCATATCAAAAGTAATAGGGGTCTTGGGTGCAATCAGAAAACAAGTGGAGCACTTGAACATTATTGGCATTGACTAATTCACCATCAGTCAATTGCAAAAGGCAGCTTTACTCAGAACAGCTTACGTCTTGCCACAATACCTTTAACATAATCAAAGAACAGTATCTGCCTATTCTAGGTCATTGGGAAGGAGTCAATAGGTGGGCAAAAATACCAAATTCAGTCCAAACATCTGGCTGAAACAATAATAATGGATGGTCCCATTGATCTTTGGGGTTCTATATAGACCACTTGCTCTGAAAAAACAGAAGTAGCTGGGGCAGAAACCATAAGAAAGAACAATGCAAGCCCCTTTCAGTCAGCAAATAAAGGAACAAATTTACAATGGAAAATCAGCTGAGATCTGAAGCTCCCGGATTTTTTTTTTAACCCTACATAATAGCTTTTTTCAGATGGCCTCTCTTCTGCAACTTCTCTCCTTTCCTCAGCCGGAAGAAACATTTCATTATATCCCTGTATCATTGTGTTCCTCCAATAACAATCTCATTTTTTAAAGAAAGAAAACCATTCTCTAGGCAGAGTTATTAGAATCCTTTTAATAAAAGAGGGAGGTTATTTTTGTTTCTCCAGCTCATGTGACACAATTCAGCTTCTCTTTGCTTCAGTCCTGGGGAAAGGTGCTGGCAGCAATTCATAGCGCCAAGGACCTGCTTAGAGGCTGCCAGTGAGAAAGTACAACAATCAGCTTGAGAAATCTGCAGAAAGCATCTGTTTTTGTTATGCAAGAAGAAATCAATAACAGATTGTTTCAGTCACATGGATGAGGGAAAAGGAGAAGAGAAAAAAAAGAACCTCTTACTTTTTTATGATGAGTTCTCCAAATCACTCTTTATTTATCCCACCTTTATTATTTTATATAACCTTTCTCCTCCTATTTTCCTTACAACAGCAGCCCTGCACAAGGTCACCCAGCTGGCTTTCAGGACTATTTTGAAAATATGGCAAGGGGCATGATGTAATTAAAATAGGGAGGGGAGGTCTTGGGGAGTAGGTTTATTGCAGCTTCTGTGTCTCTTTTCATTCTTGAAATATTGTTTTATGACAGTATTGGAGCAATTTATGCAAACACCATGCTTCTTTTCTGGCTTCCCTCTCCTCTATTCTCATGCTGAGATCTTGCTAGATTTGATAAGGCTTTTTTTTTTTTGCTTTGAGCCTAGCCATAGCTCAACTAATTTGCAAACAGTCTACAATGGAGAATAAATCCAGACTGCATTTGTATGCAAAAAGCTAGAATATGACAAGCAATTTGACTCTGCAATTGAAAAATAATTGCATGAATGTGTGTGCCTATCCTAGAAGGGATGCAATGGTAGATAAAGACCATTCGTTATGGCATTTGTAGAGTAGTATTAGCCCTTGAAATGGCCCAGACAAGAAGCACAAATATGAGTACTAAGTTTATCTTTATTGTAAAGTTACTTTAACAGAATCTTGCAAGACTGGAAGTATTTCTCCCCTCTGTTTCTTTTAGTTTTCAGAAAACTAGGAGGATCTCTTCTGAGGCACTTCCCATGTGCTTTTTCCTTCTGTGGGCTGAGGTTAGCTTTTGCATGATAGTTGTCTAATTTGTCACCAAATTCCTGTCTACCAAGGAAGTTCCCACAAACCATTACAAGTAAATGTATTTTTTTTTACATTATTGGAGCTATCAGCTCTATATAGAACAGATTAAGGAACCAATACCATCTAGATATAAAACTCTGTTTATTAGAACAGTTATAATAACAGAATCTTGGAAGTCTGAATGTGCTTCCTCACTCTATCATCATATGAATCAGGAATAGGTCTGTCCGAGGCATTTTCTCAAGTTAGTTTCTTGGAATGGGCTTAAGCTGCATGTGTCAAATTGTTTGCTAATTCTTTAAGGCCATTGTCTATGTCCTCTACAGGAGACTTGAGAGCATCAGGATACCTTCAGGAGCAGATATGGGGTTTCTCTAACATACAGTCACATGAAATCAATCTGATTTTCTAACACAACAGAATTTTAAAGTGATCAGACTCTCGTCCTGTTTTTCTTCAAGTCTGGGTGCCTTTTAGAATGTCCATTGAAAACCTTAGGCAAAACTCTTGCTTCAGAGGATAGACAGAACCACCAAGGCTTTCAGAGGTCTCATTTTTAAAAATTATTTTGTAGCAGCAGCGACAGCTTTAATTTCAGATCCATTTGTATGATTGTACCTTTGAAGAAGGTCAAATTTTTAACCTACTTCATCAAGCTATTTATTTCTGTTTACATGTAGTCTAAGTCCAGGAAGAGGTAAGGTTTTACCCTCTATCTCTGAACATGCTCCCTCTAGGAAAGGAAAGGCTTCCACCACTGTTGTCACCATTTCTCTAGCATCCAGCCTCCAGAGCTCCCCTTCTGCCTGAAAATGCTGGTTTGGCCAAGGAAAAGGTCACATGCTTCACAGAGTTGTGGGACGCCAGGGAAACATACTTTTGACAGCCACTGAAGTTTGGAGTTAACTCTTTCCTGCCATTCTCAAAAACCAAGGCTCACCACTTCCTCTTGTACTGAGAAATGATGTTGCATATGATACATATGCCACAACCTTCCTAATACATGTATTTTGGTCTATCTCCTCTTCTGAAAAGCAGTAAATAAATAAGGAAGCCTATTTTCCCCGCTTTTTCCTGAATATTTTCTACCGGTTTGATGAATTGAGATGATGCGAGCCCTAGTAAACCATCTATCTCCCTCACAGAGAGTTATAGACAACAAGGAAATGTGGCCATTAAAGTGGGAGGTATCTACATGCCATTTTTAATTTATTGCAGGCCTTCAAAAAGAGGTTTTACTTGCAACCTTTTTAGCTTGGGAAAGTGCAATGATTGTAATATTCAGATTTTTTCTCTCCTTCAGATTCAATTTTTCTTCTTATATGTCCAGCATTTTACCCTTGCAACTTAAAAGAAATCCTGCTATACTCCTGAGGTCTCCTCTCAGCTCCCTGTATTCTTCTATCTTCAATATCATCATTTTATCCACTGAGAGACCAACACCAAGCTAGTTTCTCAACAGAGACATCCCCTGCCTCTCACCAAAGCAAAGGAAAATGGAAAACAATATCTAATGAGCTTTAAAAAAAACAAGCACTCCATCTTTCTTAATGACTTAAATTCAGCTAGCTGTCATTTGAGAAATGAAATTTAATTTTAAGATGTGATGTTTGAGCTTTTCTTTTTCTCTCATCATCACTTTTCCTTTTGTGATGTGCCTTTCACACTGTAAAGGTGCATGCAGGGTCTGTCTTTTTTTCCCTTCAGTGTGATCATATGAAAGCTATTTTGAATGCCTTTCTGGCTGAACAGTAGGATGAGGAGAGAAGTGTTTAAAATAAGCACTGTCTATTTTTATTTGGCAACTGCTTTCTTCCTTTTCCATGTCTTTTCCCCTTTTATCTGGCCCATTTTCCTATAGTCTCAATGCAGCCAGTGCTGGTCCCATTAAAATATTACGTATGCAATCATGCGAAAAAGAAAGTACACCCTCTTTGCGTTCTATGGTTTTACATGTCAGGATATAGTAAAAATCATCTGGTCTTTAGCAATTCTTAAAAGTAGATACATACAACTTCAGATAGACAAGAACACGTGACATATTACACCATATCACCATTTATTTTATAGAAAGAAAGCCAACACGAAGAAGCCATGTGTAAAAAACTAAGTACACCCTTACTGCTTCCATAGTATGAAGAGGCTAAATAGCAGTCAGGTGCTGCTAATCAAGTGCCCTTGATCAATTGATCATCAGCAAGTGTGATTCCCTCTATAAAAGCCCAAGTTTTAGGAGTCTGCTGGTCCTATGCTGGAGCATTGATGTATGTGTTAACACAATGCCAAAGAATAAAGACATCAGCAATGACCTTAGAGGAGCAATTGTTGCTGCCTATCAATCTGGGAAGGGTTATAAGGCCATTTGCAAACCATTTAGCATCCATCATTCTACAGTGAGAAAGAGAATTCACAAGTGGAAAACATTCAAGACAGTTGCCAATCTTCCCAGGAGTGGACGCCCCAACAAATTCACCCCAAAGTCAGACCATGCAAAGATCAAAAATTGCAAAAAATCCAGGAGTTACATCTATAGGCCTCAGTTAGCATGGGAAATGTTAAAGTTCATGACAGTAACAATTAGAAAAAGACTGAACAAGTATGGTTTGTTTGGAAGGATTGCCAGGAGAAAGACTCTTCTCTCTAAACAGAACATGGCAGCATGGCTTAGGTTTGCAAAGTTGCATCTGAACAAATCACAAGACTTATGGAAGACTGTCCTTTGGATAGACAATAGTGCACAGTGCCACATTTGGAGAAAACCAAATACAGCATATCAGCACAAACATCAAGCATGGTGGTGGAGAGATGATGATTTAGGCTTGTTTTGCAGTCATAGGACCTGGGCACCTTGTAGTCATTGAGTGGACCATGAACTTCTCTGTGTACTAAAGTATTCTATTCTATGAGGCCATCTATCCAATAGTTAAAGCTTGGCCAACATTGGTTCATGCAACAGGATAGTGATCCCAAGCACACCAGATTGGCTGAAAAAGAATCAAGGTGTTGCAATGGTCCAGTCATTTGATTTTTACTATATCCTGTTATGTAAAACCATAGAACTCAAAGAGGGCGTACTTTCTTTTTCACATGACAATATTCCTTTGCAGTAAACTATGAACTGAACTATCTTGGTCAGTACAGTATCTGACTCTTGTGGTCCCTAATTTTGTAATCTCAGTTCCTATGACTTCAGGTTAAAGTTCCTGATTTGTATTTCATAAGTGTGTGTTGTATAAGCTTAAATGTGCATGGTAGTACTGCATTTATAAAAGGGAAATCTGCAGACACATTGCATTGCACCTTAAGAATAATATTCCAGAACAGGTATTCAGTCAATTGGCTGTGTCTTTATCCAAGTAATTAGAAACCAAGAATAAGTAACCTGATACCCTCCAGAAGCTGTGGACCACTGCCTCATCTTTTGCCATTGGTTCTGCCAGTGAGATATCATACTCCAGCTGACTAAGTACCTCTAAGTACCTCTAACAACCCAAAACCTTCAGGCTATTCATGGTCACATCGACTAATTTAGTTTCAAGTTTAAACTCCTCCTTCTTAATAGAGTATATACCAGCTCTCTTACCAGTTCAATTCAGAATTGAGAAAGCCTTTTGGATTAAAGATGAAACGTCTTCGACTTGAGAAAAATCCAATCCAGATGTCTGTTTTTTAAACTTTTGTTGTGATGCAATTACCCTGGACGAGTGAGAGTCTTCACAGATTTGATCCCAAATGTGGTTGTAAATTGAAGATTACCTGTAATTACCTGACCCATGCTGATTGGCACAGCAAACAGCTGAACCATCATGCATGTATAATATTAATAAATGTTATGACACGTAGATGCAATAAAAACACATGTTATTGTAAACACAAGATATTATATGTCACTAACATTTTGAATGCACTGGCAAATCATTCCTAAAGGAAAATAAGCATGCTACTGTAGCCAATCCAAGCCCATAATTCATAACAGACACTTAAGTTCAGTCAAAGAAAATGCAACACATTCCAAGTGGAGCACCTATCTATGCAGCCCAGAGAATGCCAACATCTCAAAATCAAATTTATTTGATTTTGAGACATACTGTTTTAGAATAATCTCTTGTAATTACTTGAAAACAGATGGGTTGTAAGTATTTAATAGTTTATAAAAATAAAAATTTTGCAGAAAGACCAATTTGGATCCCTTTATTTACAACCTTAAAATGAGACATAAAAATTTAATGCAATTCAAAACTTAAGTAACAAGATATGAACCCACATTGTCAATGACTCACCCACGCAGAACCCAAAAGCAGGAAAGATGGAAGAATGAGTGGTGCAGCTGCCAAAATCTCGCGATACTGGAAGTGATGCCACTTCCGGTGTCGCTGTGATAAGAGGAAGTGATAATAAGAGAGGATGGGAAAAGCCTAGAATGCTGGAATCAATGAAAAACATGCCAAAGAATAGAAATAGAATTTTGTAGTTGGGAATGCAAGATAAGACATCTTAGGGTTTTTTGTATATTCAGCAAATTAGTTTTTGAAAATTAGTTAGCCACTTCCCTTAACACTGGGAGTCAGATCTTCTCCACACTCCCCAGTCTGAAGATGAAATTATTATCTATTCCCTTGAGATAATATATGGCTACAGTAATGAAAAAGATCAGTAAACATTTGATAAGCTAGAATTGATCGCAATGGTCCAAGATTTAAGGTAGCCATTTTTAAAAGGATTGGGGGAAAGAACAAGTTTAAGTTAACCAACAATTATGTCATTTGGTATCTAAACAAAACCCCTATATACAGAGGTAGTGGGTAACTGGAGAAGTATATTATTTTATGCCTGGTTTGTGAATAATCAGATCTGACTAGCCAATGAAAACAAAATTCTAAATCAGCTAAAATCTGCCTTAGCTCTAATGGACGATGGACAATCTTTCACTGCCAAAATGACACTACCCTTTTCCCCTCCTTTACTGGCTGAGGGCTACAGTAAATGGGCTTAACACTCGGCGCACATTAGGCAACTGAAATATTAAATTTTTTAAAAATGGGATGAAATCACCCTCTCAAAACTATGTAATTTTCAACACAATGGCCTTGCCAAAAATATCCATATACTTTTTAGTATTTAAAATGAATCACTGAAGTAAAAACTGGTTGCTTTGGCCTGATTCATTGCATTAAAACAGAACTTTCTTGGAAATGCATCTGCTTACATAACAAAGTGGCCAACAGATGTTATTAAATTCATCTTTGTAGCAGCATATTATTCAAGATAAAGAGAGCAGTAACTATTTTTTTCAGATTTGTGACTCGTAGGTTTCTCACCTCCAACACCAGAGAGTAACTGCTGAAGGAGACTTATATAGATCTGCACAGGGTTGTTTTCACCTCCTTTTGAGGATGAGGATGTTATAACATTTCCAGAAAGGAGGTTCCTTATATAACGGCCAATGGCTGGAGCATGATCTTGCATATCAGCTAAGCTCTGAGAAGTGGGCACAACACCAGCACTGTGAGCAAGACACATTCGAAGATATAGTACTATCTAAGTAAAACAAGAAAAAAAATATAAAGATCACCAACTTGTCCTTACATAACAAACTGTAAATTTTCTCAGCCATTATTCACAAGACAATAATAGCATCAATTACATTGCTTTGATTTAAAAATCCAAAGGATATCACATAAACTGACTCATGACTCTCATCTCCGTTTCCTAGCTGAAGGGCCAGCGTTGCCGAAGACACTTCTGTGGTCATGATCGTATGCCAAGACGCATGAAATGCTGTTACCTTCCCACTGAAAGTCATACCTATTTATCTATTTGCATTTTTACATGCTTTTGAACTGCTAGGTTGGCAGAAGCTAGGGCAAGTAACAGAAGTTCACTCCATTACGTGGCAGTGCTTGGGTCTCAAGTTCAAGCTGCTGACCTTCCAGTCAACAAGCCCAGCATCTTAACCACTTGTACCACCATGCCAAGGCATTCATTACAATTGCTTTAATTGTCTGTTAAAGCAAATAAACCTAATTGTCCCAATATTGAGAACTGGGAATTAAAGTAGATGGTAACTTGCCCTTTCTTAACTAAAGCCTTTTGTCACTCTGTATCTAGGGTACCTAATTTGATGCCCTATGCCAAATCTATTTTTAAATAGAATATTTTAAATAAAAACTTTAAAGAGCTTCAAAAATAATTATTATTTCCAAGAATGTGTTTGGATTCTAGAAGCTTGTTTAGAATAAAAAGGTAAGTCACGGCAGATCAATATATTTTTGTCCCCACCTGTCCAGAAAAACAACAAAGGTCAAACAGAACATTTTGGGGCTTTAGGAAATGGGAAATCTCTCTCTCTCTCTCTCTCACATACACACACACACACCCCATTTGTTTTTTGTGAAGTAAATGGTTTGGGATCTGCCAATTATTTTCAAAGAATGCATGTAACATATTCTCAAAATTCCAAGTACGCCCTCTTCTGTTTAAGATTACTGCTGCAAAATCTGACATAAGTCTATAGAGAAAAACTTATTACAAAACTGAATTTTGCTCTCCCATTTATTTCTTTGAGAATATACTAATACATTCTATTAATTATTCTGTATTAGCAAAAAGAATGTTACAATTCTTAAATTAGGTTGGATCATGCCTGTGGTTGCACATATACTGAAATTTCACAGGGTCACAAGTGAGAAAAGAATAGAGCACACAGATATTGGGCACAAGCAGCTTCTTCATAATATCAGCTTTCTTTCTTTGAAATAAATGTCTGGCTAATGAAAAGGCAACATATTTTCTTCATGTTCACATTTTAAATTTATTCAGCACTGGAACATGGCTGATGATGTTCAGAGGTTTCAATTTTGCTTTGATTTAAAATACTTTATTTTTGTACCTTCCAAACAGTATTGACTCCTGGCAACTGCAATTTTCTTGTTAAGATTTTCAAAAATGGTTTACCAATGCCGCCTTCTTAGGGCTGAGAAAGAATGACTGACCCAAAGAATGACTGACCCAAAATTACCCAGTTGGCTTTGTGCCTAAGGCAGGACTAGAACTATGATTACTAGCTTGATGGCTTAACTACAATACCTAAAATAAATGACTGTATTAAATTCATCAGAAAGTTAACACATCTATTGTTTTGCTTATTTTGTATCAAGGAAAGGGGGAAAAATCCTATTTTCTCAATGAATTCCAGAACACCACAGGGGCTGGAAAAATTGGAAGATACAAAACCAAATGCATAACAATCAATACATAGCAACAATAATAGATCAGGAAAGCCACTGAAGTCACTAAAGTCTTGGGTAACAGGACTACGTATTGACTCACAGAACTGCTAGCATCTCCCTCATCTTTTGGAAAAAAACTTTGCGTAAAAAAGTTGTGCCATTGATAAAAGTTGTCTCATAACCCACAAAATAGTCCATCAAAGTATGTGATAAAGAACTTAATTTTTAAGCACATACTTGTGTGATAATACTATTTAAACGTGGTACAATATATGCATGAGAGAATTTCACTATTAAAAATAGGGCTTTCCCTAATTTGTAATTGAGATTCATACCTCTCCAAAAGTAGCTGGATTGAAAGGCATTACTGTTGTTCCAGTCATGTA
>JANHZU010008943.1:4469-19764 GCA_032468055.1 Acrochordus granulatus | reverse complement strand
TAGCATCCATTCACTGAGTGACCTTTCAAGGTTATGATAATGCTAACAAGGGAGATTTACTATGTATCCTCATAATTGCAGCTGTTGCAGCATCCCCGCAGTTACATAACTGTGATTTGAGTGCTTGGCAACTGACTTGCAATTACAGTGTTGAAGTGTCCCATGGTCATGTAATCACCATTTATGACATTCATTGTTGGCTTCCGAAAAGCAAGGCCAATGGGGAAGCCAGCAGGCAATTGCAAACGAGGATCATGTGACCATGAGAACCTGCAACCACATGGGATTTGCCTAATGACAGCAATCAGGACTGCTGGAACTGCCATTGTATGTCAGTACAATCACCTGGTGTTGCACCTTACACTTGTGTTATTTAGTGACAGTGATTCTGGACTCAGCTGTGATTGGTAAAGGAGGACTACCTATATAAAGCTGCCCATTTCACAAGGTAACTCTGAATGGCTTTATTTCTAAAGATAATATAAAACACAGTAACTCACAGAAAAGCTGAGAGACCAAACCAATCTAATGAATGTAGCACATCATAGGTTCCCATTAAAATTCTCACTTCCGTGCCTAGAAACAGAATCATGTCTTAAGAGCCTTCTGAAAGGCAGCAGGATGGGAACCAATCTAATCTCGAAAAGAATGCTATTTCATAAGGAACAACATTAGCCCCAAAGGCCCAGTTCTTGGTCCTGCAAGATGGTATTGTTTGACTGATGTCTCTCTATAGGATGTCTCTCCTGCTAGATTTAATAGGACAGATAGAAAAAACTGGGGGAGGTAGTCCTGCAAATAACCTGGGTTATGCCATAAAGAGCTTTATAAATGACACTCAAATGTGTCCTGGCAATCAAGGCAACTCATAGTGCAAAGTTGTGACATGCACACTCTGAGTATGTTCATAAATGCCTGCACCCTTGTGTTCTGCACCAATTGCAGCATCTAGATGCTTTTCACAAATAGTTCCACATAGAGTTAATTGTAGTAACCAATGACCTTGGGTAGAGCCTTCATTCCAAAAAGGGCTCTGCTAATAAGTAAGATTAAATTGTACAAAGCTTTCCTGGCCACAGTTGCCACATATTCCTGGAACCAAGGCTAGAAAGGGTAAGTTGGAAACAGGACAAAAATTATTCAACATGTTTGGATTCTGTAGTGTTACCAGAGAATCACCTTCTTTAGAATAAATGGAACTACCATCTCTTTCAAAGAAAAGTTCTCTATTGCCAGGACCCTACTGCATGACACTTCCTCAAAAGTAGGAGGACATGGGTCCAATATACAGATTGCTGAGCTTACAGTTCCCAGAATTCTGTCTACTTCTTCAGGACAATTCTATTCAGTTTCTTCTATGATTATTCTGTCCACAGTATAACACATTTTGACTGATTCTATATATTGCACCATGCATTACAATATTATACCTTAAAATAACAAAAAACCTGCCAAAATTTATTTTTTTGCTGTCAATAGATAGCAGTTCTATTTTTTATCTCAACACTTCAGGTCTTACAGAAATTAACAATAATAACATAAATAAAATGTGATGCTGATCAAACATTGTTATTGTGAGGATCAAGCCAACAAGATCAGAAGAAAAGCACCAACAAGAGAAGTCCATTATCAAAATACTGTGCAGTTGTCCATAATGTTCAAGGCTGAAAAACAGGTGGCCAAAGTCTGTTACTGTAGAAAGGCAGATTTTAAGTCTGACGTATGGCTAGATTTCTAAATTCTGCACTAGTTCATCTTTGTTATAAGATTACCTTTCTCATCTGTAGAAAAGCAACTTATTTGGGTTGCATTCTTGAATCTTCCTTTGTGAAGCTTATGAGTGCATGTTTGCAAGCTGAAGAAAGATTCATTGCTATGTAACAGTAAAGCTTTTATAAACTGTATATTTTGATCTGTGTCCAAAGAAAACAATTTTAAATAAAAAATGTGATACTTAAAACTACTTTAAGCATCCCACACAGGCCTTATCAGCTGATAAGGCTCTTCAGCTCTTCAACTAGGAATATGAGTGCACACAGATCCTGAAGTGTATGTGAGTCCTGAGTGGGGTAGCACCACCCTATTCAGAATGATCTCTGGATCCAGGGAGTTCAAATAATTACAACTATTTAGTCTTACCAAATTTGAACTTGAGACTATTTCTCCTCATCTGGACCCTCATACATTCCAAAAGTTGGAACAGTTCATTTTTGTTTTGATAGTGTGTGGTTCAATTAATTATTGACGCTGATGCAGAGTTGGCCTTAATCAGTCTTGATTATTTAGTGAAGTACTCACAAAACTAATACAAGTTATCCTGATCCTTGAAATGAATTGATTAGAGAGCAGTTATGTTTTCATAGCCCCCCAGTGAGGCACCAACTTGCTGTGATTGGGGGGCTTGTGTGCTCCAAAGAAAATGAGAGTTATGTCAGAGGTTCAACCAGACTGGACAGACCTCATCAGAGGAGCCAGAAAAAGTGTCTCCCTCCCATAAAAAATATGATGACACACAATTTCCTGAAATCCATACTGGCTCGGTTGTCACCCAGGTTAAGAAGGACCATGCTAGATGTTGTTGGGGTTCCTGGACATCTGGTGAAAAATGGGCTATAAGACTCCACTGGAGAAGGAAATGGCAACCCACTTCAGTATCCTTGCCACAAAAACCCCATGGACAGTAAGAAAGGGCTAAAAGATAGGACACAAGAAGATGAGCCTCTCAGATCAGAAGGAATTACAAATAAATCCAGAAAGAGTGAAGTGGCTGGGCCAAAACCAAAAAGATGCTCAGTTGCGGATGTGACTGGGAATGAAAGGGAAGTCCACTGCTATAAAGAACAATATTGCATAGGAACCTGGAATGTAAGATCTATGAATCGAGGTAAGCTAGTGGTCAAACATGAGATGCAAGATTGAACATCGACATTTAGGAATCAGCATACTAAAATGGACAGGAATGGGGGGATTTAATTCAGATGACCACTATATATATCACTTAGAAGAAATAGAGTACCCTTTTATAGTGAATAAAAAAGTGAGAAATGCAGTGCTGGGGTACAATCTCAAAAATGACAGAATTATCTTGATTTGAATCCAAGGCAACATCATCGTAATCCAAGTTTATGCCCCAACCACTGATGCCAAAGAGGTTGAAGTTGACTGATTGTATGAAGACCAACAATACCTTCTAGAATTCACACCAAAAAAATGTCCTTTTTATCATAGGGGATTGGAATGCAAAAGTAGGAAGTCAAAAGATAACTGGAATAAGAGGCAAGTTTGACTTTGGAGTACAAAGTGAAGCAGGACAAAGGCTGACAGAATTTTGTCAAGAGAACAAGCTGGTCATAACAAATACACTTTTCCAACAACCCAAGAAGCTACTCTCTCAACACCAAAATCAGATTGATTATATTCTTTGTAGCCAAAGATGGAGAAACTCTGTACAATCAGTAAAAATAAGACCTGGAGCTGACTGTGGCTCAGATCATGAGCTTCTCATTGCAAAATGTAGGCTATAAAAACAAAGTGTATTTGTTATGATCTGCTTGTTCTCTTGACAAAATTCTGTTAGCCTTTGTCCTGCTTCATTTTGTACTCCAAAGTTAAACTTGCTTGTTCCTGGGGGGGACTACTGAATATATTACTAAATAATACAGTTGACACAATGTTTACACATACACATACAACGGCTAATTTTTATCATGTTAGATAGTATTTCAGACTTCAGCAGTACCAGTATTAAACACAAGATGGTATCTAATCCTTTGCTATGAATAGTCAAGTTTCTCATGATAAAAAAAAAGATTTGTGTAAATGAAGGTTGAGAATCAGTTGGTATTGTGGTTTAGGCTCAGACTAGAAACCAGGAGGCTTTGAGTTCTAATCCTGCCTTAGACTAGAGACTTTGGGCCAGTCACTTTCTCTTACCTCCAGGAAGGAGGCAATGGCAAAGCACTTCTGGAAAACCTTGCCAAGAAGACAGCAGGGACTTGTCAAGGCAGTCTCAGAGAACTGGACATGATTGAATGAGAAAAAAAGGTTGCTGCCTCTCAAAATAAACTGTCTTCTACTTTTTAAAATTAATACAAGTACAGTATTTAATAAGTATCTATTTGAATACAAATTAAATTTTAGGTGATATATATGTAATGTTAGAAAAGTAAGTTTAAGCATTCTTAAAATGCTATAATATGAGAAAATTGTTTTTAATAATTTATCCAATATATATGTATAATTATTGGCATTGTGTAATTAATTATTATTAACAAGGTTAATTATCATTAATGTAATTAATTCATCCTATTTCCTATATATTTGTAAGACATATGATAGATGTTTGTGATAATTTATTGTTGTGTATTTAAGAAATTATTTTAAAAGTGGGATGCTATAACGATATATTTTCAAACCATATTTGTTTATACTGTTTTAATGAACAAATTAAACAAATTATATACTTATATACAAATATGTTTGGTTAAAACAACAGAAAGAAATAAAAGGCAACGGTATAATAGATTCCTGTTATTTTACTTCTTCAACCAATTCCTCTCTTTGAGTAAGAATTACGTTGAGGGTATCAGACCTTATTTCTTCTATTTTCTGACAAATTGTCAGCAAAAGAAAAATTGAATTTTTGGATCTCTGACTCCTTGTAGACTTAGATTTTCAGCTGATATTAGAGTGGTGTCATGGCCAGCTTAGACTCTGAGGAGGATACAGACAGTGAGCCACCAGTTCCAGAGCTACTGGATGAAGCTTTGTTTAAGGAGCTGCAGGTAAAGAAGGCTGCATCACTTGCTAACCAAGTGCCCCTGGTTTTGGAAGAGTCTGAGCTGCCACTCCCCCCCAGTGCAAGGGCTTGCCATGTGGAATGGAGAGCAAAGCAAAGGCACTTTGCAAGGCTCCTTGCAAGAAAGGAACCTTGCCCTTCTAAATGAGCAATACAGGGGTTGTCTCTGTTTAAGAAGAGAAGTGAGCCCAAGCAATTTGTCGGCAACAACTGTTCATTTACCCAAACTCTGTGTGCCTTGAATCCTGGTGACTATAATTCTAGATCTGGATCTGCTGATGACTCTGCTATGGCGTTTGGATACTTGTGCTTGCTGTTTTGGATTTGGAACTCTCTCAAGGCAAGCTTGCTTCTGGACTTTTGGGGGGGTTGATTTCTGTAGTATATATATGTGTATACGTTTGCATTCACATTTCCTTTACTGCTTATTTGTTTCTCAAGTACAGTAATGTTTGCAACAACCTCTCTTAGTGTTTGTGGGTGTGTAGCCTGAGAAAGGACAGATAGTTAGAATCTCTTATTGTCTCTTTTGTATGTCTCTTTGAAAGTTTGATATGCCTTATCCATATTTTCTTCCTCTCCAGATGAGCTACAGTTAACTGCCACTATAATATGACTTTTGTGTTGATCTCCTTTTATTCTTAGTCTAGTTATTATAATTATTAAAGTTGATTATAGTAGTAAAAATTAATGCAAACTAAAAGAAATAGAAAAAAAATAAAAAACTGTAAGAAAAAGAGAAAAAGAAAGGAAAAATATTTTTTAAGAAGTGAGTTCCAACCTTCATTACAACAGATATAGACACATTTAGTAACTTTTCTCTCTATAAAGGGTAAACTGATATTTCTTCATCCCATATCCCATTCCTTATCTATAAGCCAATCCATAAAAGATCAACTTTTCAACCTCATGTCAGCAAAAAGTTTGTAAAGAATTGCTAGAACTTTACAAAAAAAGTCTTATTTTAACCATGATCAAATAAACCAATTTGATATTTCTTCCTTTTGCTTCTAACAATTTAATTGTTTAATTCATTCAAATATCGTCATAGGATTTGATTTCTCTTCAATTTTTCTTTATCCCATGACACAGACTTCTTAAGGTTTAAGAAGCCTCTGATTTGTTATTTGTATTTCTCCTTTAATGTTTAAAACATTCAGCCAATTTCTTTTGTATATCCAACAAAGCATCCTTTTCAAAATCATCCTCTTGGCCTGTCATTTGTAGTTCCAGTTTCAGTACTTTCTCTGTTTTGTCAGACAAAATTTCTCCACATCTGTCATTCCCTCATTAATATCTTTTGGGCAAACTCTATCCATAGATTTAATTACTATCCATAGAATCTTATAGTAAAAGTCAATATTCCAAATTTAACTGGACTCTTCATCTGTTTATAATTTTCTTAGCTCAAAATCTTATTTAGCTTTTGGCTGTTTATTTGAAATTTTTTAAGTTTGTAAAGTTATAATTATTTTTTTTGTTCAGAGCTGAACCTAAAATCATCTGGCAACTTTTTGAACTTGTTGTTCTGAAAGTCTCTAATAGCTTTAAGATGATTAATGTCCTTTAAAAAGCTCTGCACAGTAGTGAGCAAGATGGCAATGATCCTGGTGCTCAAACTCCTAGAGGACTACTGATCTGCCGTCTCCTTGTGAGAAGCAGCTGTCCACAGCACATATGGGCAATTTACTGTCTTCTGCTTGTTTGAGGAGGTTCTAAAGAATTGGTCTATTCACTGTTTTTTATTTTGCTGTAATTGCCAGCTCAGATTTTGTGGAGATGTCTTTAATTTGCCATGCTTTCCTTGGAAATCTCCTTGATTTCCCAACTTATGATTATGACACCGTAGTATCCCATGGTCATGTGGTCATCATATGCAACCTTCTTTGCCAGCTTCCTATATGCAAAGTGTAATAATATGTGGAAATGATGTTGAGGGCATGGGGAAGAGATTCTGCCTAGAGAATGATCAGATAAAAAAAAAGTGGCTTTATGGTCAAAGAAAGAAACAGGAAAGACCTAGTTGGTCAGGCTAATTAAAGTGACAGTGAGTGATTTGTACTTCAAACTTGCAAGATTCTGTTAATGTAGCTTTACTATAAAGTACAATGAGCTCATCTGGTTTCACTTCCTGTCTGGTTTACCTGAGAAGGCTGACACAAAGTCAATGGGGCAACCAGTAGGAGGTCACAAATGATAACTTACTTATGTTCTTGCTTAGTGATAGTGGGAAATTTGCTTAATGGGAAGTGCTGTCACTAAGTGATGGGGTCATGTGACATCTCACTTTACAACCTTGTCAGCCAGCAAATATAAGCACACTCTTGGCTGGACCTCAGTCTGAAAACACTGAAGAGCAAAGGGCAAGATGGACAAATTGAAAAGCCACTGGGAGCAGGACAAAGACACACTGTCCAGCTTCTTCCTGAATTCAAGCCCGCACACCTTCAAACAGAAGCACAACCAGGACTGAAAAATTAAGGCTTTTAGTTACCTCTGGAACCAGAAATAGGTTTTAAGAGATGTGGATGAGCTGATTGTCCCTTTGTATTTTCCTTATCTGATTATTCTTTTGAACTTATTCATCACCACCTTTTCCTCTTTCTGCTAAATCCAAATCTTATTTATTTTTGCCACACTATCTTCATTCAGTTTCAGGGAACAGGAGAACTACTGAGCTGGAGGCTATACACATCACTGAGAAGTTTGACTTTTTCCACAAGGAAATTTCTCCACTATAAAATGTTGCTTGTAGAAAAAAGCAATTACAGACATGACAATAAAAGGCAGCAGGCTACTGTGATGGGCACAAACTCAGATGGGCACAAACTGGATTAAATGGCAAATTTATCAAGCACTACTAAGTAAGATAGCATCACAATTTAACCAGTCGCCATGCCTGCTTCTACAGAACTCTATAATTTCATTTTGGTTTTACATTCTTGGCCTGCCTCCACAACAGTCATGGTCACTGACCAAGTTAGGCTGCAGTTTAATAAAGTGCTCAGCAAGTTTCAAAATATGCTCTATTCAACGTTAAATCCACAATGTCCTTGTCATCACATGAACCGTACAAACCCACCTAAATCCTCCCCACACACAAAAAAAAATGTGTATTTGGACCATAGAATATTATTCTTGGATTCCTGGCAAGCCACTAAAAAAAGTTAACTTACCCCTTTTCAAGAAGGAACTGTACTGTTTCCATGCAGCCACTTGCACAAGCAGCCATCAATGGAGTTTTATAGAAATGGTCCCTGATGTCTACTGGCACCCCTGCCTCTAATGCTTTTTTTATCGATGAAATGTCCCCCTCTTTGGCAAGATAGTTGATGTTGGCATAGTTCTTTGGTGGATCATCAACATACCACCAGGAATCATCCTGTATTGGATGTTCTGGAGGGTGATCCCGATTGAACCGATTGCAGTCAGTCACATTTTGATAAGTTTCAATCATGTATTCTGGTGGACCCCCATCTGTACGACGAGGGCAAGAGCTCTCTGGAATGACACAGATTGGCATTGGGATGGCAAATTTTCCTTTTTTGCCTTTTGCTTTCTTGGACTTCTTCTTCTTTGGACCATAAGATCCCAGGAGGAAGGCCTTCTGCAAGTACCGGTTGCCTTTCAGAAATTCTTCAGTGCTAATTCCTCCTACACGTATTTTCTCATGAGCCTGAGCTATTGTTTGTATTTGCTCTGTCTCGATGAATGGACACCTTTCCTCAATGATGGTTATAAAATCTTCCTTGTTCACTGCCCCATCACCTCGATCATATGTTTCAAATAATTCACGAAGAATTGTCTGATTTTCTCCAGACCAATCATGCAACCTGACAGCCCAGGGTGGATTGGGATCCTTAACTCCAGGCTTGGGCTTGGAAAACTTGGCAAATCGCCGCTCAATTTTACGTATTTCCTTTGCTGCTGCTTTGAATCCACCATCTTTAGCAACCTGTCTTGGTACCTTCTTCTCTAAGTTTCTCCAAGTAGGATCACAACCTACAAATTAGAAGAAATGCACTGAAAACATGATGCTGCTGGAGATCAGGAATAAAATAAATTACTAGTTTTATGACTCTTGAAATGCAGAGCATTGAACATTACAGCTGATGAAAGCTCCTCTGTTAAAACAAACCAATAAACAAAAATGGTAAAGTTCTATACTTGCTGTCTATTAAGGTAGAATATTGCAGACACAATATGTAAACGTGAACATATTTTATATGGAACTCACATCACGACGATGCAGCTTCCTGGCATACATGGCAGTCATAGATTCAAAAAATTTGTTCCAATAGATATTGTTAGATTAACATCATAAGGAGATGGACTAATAATCCTGAGCACCTTGTGAATTCTCAAGAGAAATTATAACCTGAACAGGGCTAATGTATTGGACCTAAACCAAGACCAACCTAGGTTGTTTATGTGCATATGTATTAATAAGGATTATGCCCTTTTTTCACTTGTATTAGCACTCCCAAATGCTTTACTCTTAAGCAAGCAAAAGTACATGCAGTGAGAAAAAGCTAAGTTCTGCCATAAGTGGCAATGAGTTCAAAGATCAGACAACTGAAACTACATTTATTTTAGAGGCTCTTCATTTTCCAACATTTATAATTTACCTCTTTGGCCAATAAACCTGCAGCACTCAGTAAAACCTCCAGCAGCAGCATAATGAAGAGGCGTATTTCCATTCATGGCTATAAGGCCCACATCTCCATTGTAAGCAGAAATTATCTTCAGGATCTGGGGAAGCAAGCCCACACCATTAAATGCAAAAATAAAAATGTAGACACTAATAACATCAATCAAACTGAGTTTATTTTGAATAAATTTTTGAATTTTTAAACTGAGTTTAAAAATTGCTATTGTCACTATAATATGGAGTAATAGTGATTTAAATAGGTGACTGTGTGTTGGCACATAGTGAGTGATGGGCTTGTTGGCTGGAAGGTCGGCAGCCTGAGTTTGAGACAGAAGTGCTGCTGTGCAACCGGGTGAGCGCCAACTAGGCAGTTCACTTGCCCCAGCTCCTGCCAACTAGGCAGTTCAAACCATGTAAAAATGCTAGTAGATAAATAGGTACCACTTCAAGGGGAAGGTAACAGCATCCATACGCTTTGGCATGTAGTCATGCCAGCCACCTAACCATGGATGTGTCTTTGGATAACACTGGCTTTTTGGCTACAAAATGGAAATGAGCACCACCCCCAGAGTCAGCCACGACTAGCAGCGGAAACCTTTACCTTTTTTTTTTTACTTTAAACCTTTTACAGCAAGAGAGGAGATCCTTGTTTGTTTTTTTAAAACTTTTCTATGGGCAAAGTTGGATTTTCACACTTTTCAACTTTGACCTTCTGGGCTCTGGAAGCTGTTAAAAGGGGCATGGATGGCATATGAGAGACCTAAGTTGCCTTAAAACAAGATCTTCATTAAATGGATTTTTGCACTATGTGCATGTGCTGAGAGAACCCAAAGACAATCTGATCTCCAAAACTACTTATTCTTATTGTAATCAAACACATAAGCTTTGGATTCAAATAGCTTTGAATTAAAATCATCACAACATTTAGAAATTTAATCAGTTAAATCCCAGGAGAACTTTGACTAGCAGAGATCTGATTTCCAATAAGCTGCTGCATGAATATAAGCTACAACAGCATCCACTAGTTTCCAATTCCAATTCTTCTCTTCCAGCTCTAGAATATAACTGAGCATTTCCACACATGGTATACAAGCATCAACATATTTGCCTATATAGTGATTCATATAGCAACAGCTTTCACTAATCCAGGCAGCCTTCCAGGTCAAAACATTGATTCCCAGAATTCTCAGCAATGATCACAATCACTAGGAATTACTGCAATTGAAACCTACATATCTGGAAGGCACACAGGTTACTGAAATCTAACTTTGTGGTTCCCAGAATACATTTTCCCCAAAAAAATACATTTGGGGTAAAGTTGCACTTTTAATTGGGGGGGAGTATTAAAAAATAAAATGGGCACCATAAGAGTTGCAAATGCTTACTGAACTACTTTCGCTGTTTAAATCTGCTTGTCCGTCTCTCCAAATGGGCTTTGTTTTTATTTACTTTTGGAGCTGCAGACTTAAACATGATACCCAACCCTTGTGCAGCCCTAGAGCCAATGGAAGTTGCAAAGCTCTGTTTTAGGAGCAGACAACAGTTCAACTGAACTCACTGGATACCAATCTACCATGATGCTATCTCTTTTAAGGATACAGGAAACAGACTTTTAGGAGGTGGGAAAGGGTAAATAGCAGCAATAGGCAATGTTGCATCAAAAACCGATGTAAAACTCCAGTTGAGGTTGGCTCCTCCCTACAGCACACAGCTGTTCCATTTCAAGTCAAAAGTAACTGATTTATTCATACTTAAAAACAGGCAGACAAACAAGTGAGTTTTTCCTCGGGGATTCGCTTAGGACAAATCCCTGGCATAGCAACCTCCAATCTTAATGAAGAGAACCATCAGACTGGAGGCTTTCTGAATGAAACAGCCGGAAATATTCCCATCAGCAACATTTAAATAGATATACTTCTCAGCAAAGACTGCAAAGGGGAGATCAATGTAACATGATGACAGAACGACAAACACAATCTTAACCAGTAATAGCCTATCAAGTTTTCTTCTCCCTTCCATCAAGTGTGATTCTGGAAGTCCATAAAATCCATAAGCACAATGATGAAAAATTCTCTCTTGTGCTATCAGGAGTGGGGAAAAATACCAAATGGTAGCAGAACATTCCTTCAGGATCATCAGCCAGGGATTTAAGTGGGTTAATCTGTGATTTAAAGATGTTGTGTGTTTCTGTATTCACATTTTTAAAAGAGCTGGGATATTCAGAGTTGCCATTATTGATAGCAACTTTGCTCCATAATTCATGTCTTTATCCATCTCTGGGCCTATAATCATTTTCACATTTCCCCCTCTAGTCTGTGACCCACTTTCAGGACAGCTGCCCCATCTTACCAACCCACAGAGGTAAAAAACAAGTATTCCAAAATTCCCTCTCTAGTGACAGCTGATTATTAATAATTAACCAAGAGAGATCCTTGGTTGGGTACCTTTGCTTCTGACAGCATCAAGAAAGAATACCTCAAAAAACCCTCCTTTGGCAGCAAAATGGGCGGCGTGGTGTCGCTCGTTGTCAAAAACATTAACATTCCCACCTCTCTCCAGGATACCCCGGACCACATCTAAAACCCCTTCTCTTGCTGCTTCCATCAGGGCAGTGCGGCCTGTTGCCTGCAAATCAGAGAGAAGTGATTAGAGACTTTCCAAATTTCAAAGGAAACAGAAAAGCAGGCAAGCTTCTATTGATAAAACCATTTCCAAGGATTCAGAACTGCTACAGGAAAGAATCAGCTTGTTTTCTACTCTTACCTGTAAAAAGAGGCTACATTTTGGCCTGGATCCATTGCCATCCAGCTACAAACCAGGATCCGATCAGAAAGTATATCATCCCCCTAGGAACTTTATCTCCCTTAGATATTTATGTGTTTTCCAGATGGCAAGGCCAGGAGACCGAGCTGCAACATAGCCAGGCTTGTATATATTGGGACAACGATAAATTGTTTGGCCTCTGTATACCACCATATTGAATTTGAAATGAAACACTCAAGATCTGAGCAAAGTGAAAGACTTTTTAAATTCAACCCCTTGAATTACAGCTGAAAGTCTTCATTTCGTTCACATCTTGTTCTCTGTTCATTTCAAATTCAGTATGGTGTTGTACAGAGGCCAAATGCCAAAAAACTTACCATTGTCCCAATATACACAAACCTGACAATATATACCCTATAATATTTTCCAAATCAGAATGGTCCTTATCTTTATTACAGCTTTCTATTTGATGTATTTGATTCCCGAATGCTGAGAAATTGATTCTGCTTGACACATGGGAACATCATAAAGAAGAATGCTCTCAAACATTATTTGCAATGTAAAATTGTAAAATGGTAAAAATGTAAAATGTTGCCAGCTCCTGCCAACCTAGCAGTTCAAAAGCATGCAAAATGCAAGTAGACAAGCTGGTAGAATCATGCTGGCCACATGCCCACAGAAGCATCTTTGGACAATGTGGCTGTGAAACGCACTGCCCCCTAGAGTTGGACATGACTGAAAGGGAAAACTTTACCTTTACCTTAAAAATGGTAACAGTCCCGAATTGCACAAAATGAGTCTGAATCATTTCACATTTTATTCCAAGCACTCCATAGTATGGTAGAACACCAAGGACAACATTAAGAGTATCGGATGATATAATATACAGGAGAACCTCGGACTGCGAGCATAATTTGCTCGAGAAGAGTGCTCTTAATCCAAATTGCTCTTAAACTGAAGCGAGGTTTCCCATAGGAAGGAATGTAAAGTTGGATGATCCATTAAAAAATCATTTTCAACGGAATTTTATGTAGAAATGATTCTCCCTAATATCCGAAACAAGTAACAATGATTAATACACAATATAAAGTAAAAATAAAACAAATTAACCAGCATTTATGGATCTGCTCTGAGGCAGATTCTGGCCATCAGCTGCTGCTCGGCTGGCAGTGTCTGGGTGGCCCTGTTGGATCAGGAGGATCCACTGCTGCCACCGCTCAAGGGCAAAACAGCCTTTTCCCTTGGCAATGCTTTTCCGGGGGTCTTTCCTGGGCAGTTTGGAAATGTTTCTCATCATAATCTGCCTCCATGCTATGAGAGGGGAGAAGAGATGGGCAGGAGCGGGACAGGCTGGATGGTGCCGTGCGAGGAGGGCAGTGTGTGTGAGACAGGGAAGATGGAAGGTCAATCTTCATACACTTTGAGAAGAGTCCTGGCTTTGAGACGAGAGGGAGGAGAGGAGAGGGAGGGGGATTGCTTGGTAGGAGAATCTGGAATCTGAATCTCAGCAGTTCTTTCTCTTGAATGACTTTCACTTAATTTATGCTTTTTACACAGCAAGAAAGAAGAACCAACAGCTCCATTATGAGATTTCCCACGTAGCTCATTGCGCAGTGCTCGTCTTGCGAGTTTTCACTTATTAACCAAATTAAGTTTCATTAAAAAGTTTTGCTCACCTTGTGAAAACCTTGTGAACCAAGGTGCTCACAATCCGAGGTTCCACTGTAATTCGGACATCAGTGATTTAGATCTGCACACAAGTACAAGCAAGAGCATTTCTTGCTTTGTTTTATATGATGCACTGATATGTCTTAGGAAGCCTATGTTGGACAAGATATTGCCTCTATGTGGGAGAAAAGGGGCTAGTTTTTATAAGATACAGCCTGCCACACATTATTTTTAAAAGCAGCACTATTGTGTTTTTAAAGAAATCTAGTCCCTGATTAATGAGATCCTCTTTTGAGATCCTCCTGAAGCATCCAACTTCCCCACTTAAAATGTTAAGAATGCTCTTACTGGGTTTGTTGCATTGGGGTCTGCTCCTCTTTCCAAAAATGTCATACATATCTCTTTCATCTCGTGGGCTTGCTCACAGGCTTGTACGAAAACTGGCTTCCCCTCAAAAGTACAGTTGTTAACATCCGCTCCAAATTCGAGGACCATCTGAACACAGCGGAAGTGCCGTTTGGTGGGCAGAATGCAATAAAATAGCACTCCTGGAAAGAGCATATAGTACTATGGCTTAAAAAGCAAACGCCCGCTATGCTGAACACAACTAACAACCACTAAGGGATTGAATAATTTAGCCTGATGTTCCTGAAAACCCACCCACATTTCCCAAACAATAGGAAAACCTTACCTTTTCCTTCTGCATCAACAATTGTCATATCAGCTTCAGCCTGGACTAGTATATCCAAAACCAAGTCATGGCCAAGTTCAGCCGCTTTCATCACAGGAGTGCGTCCCATTCGATCTTGGACATCAGGGTGAGCTCCAAGCTCTAAAAGAAAGTTGCACATGTCAATGTCATTGGCCACACAGGCCAAGTGAAGGGCACTGTCTCCATTTTCTGGCTCAGTGAAATTGATGAGTTCAGGGTATCCAAGCTTGGTGAGCTTTTCAATCTGCTTCTTGTCCTTCTGGCGAACACACTGAAGAACTTTATAGATCTGGAGGTTTTCAAGCCTCTTGTCAGCCAAAGACATTTTCAATACCCTGAGGATAGCTCTTCCCTTAAAGAAGGATCCTGAATGAAAGGAAAGAAAAAGGAATCAGTCCACACTAAACTCTTCAGGTTTCAGCTTTATGGTCCCTTTTGTGGCTGCTACTAGCAACATCTATGATCAACTATTTCTATTTTATGAATTCCGAATAGAGGTTTTGCAGAGTCAAAGAAAGAAAGATTCTGTGGAATGTGCTGGAGTGCTCAACATTTTAAAGCAATTGCATCTTTTCCCAGGAATATGAAAGTGCCCTACTTATCTGTAGTGTGTTCCAAATAAAGCACACATTTTGTTTTAATGCAGGGGTTTCCAACCTTGGGAACTTTAAGATGTGTGGACTTCAACTTCCAGAATTCGTCA
>JANHZU010008942.1:604236-615768 GCA_032468055.1 Acrochordus granulatus | reverse complement strand
CCAGTCAATCCTACAGGAAATCAACCCTGATTGCTCATTGGAGGGACAGATACTGAAGCTGAAGCTCAAGTACTTTGATACATAATGCAAAGAGAGGACTCATTAGAAAAGACTGTGATGCTGAGAAGGATTGAAGGGAAGAGGAGAAGGATGGCAGAGGATGAGATGGTTAGATAGCATTGTAGATGTGATGGGCTTGGATTTGGGTACACTCTGGGAGGCAGTGCAGGACAGGGAGGCCTGGTGTGCTGCAGTCACAGGGTCGCAAAGAGTCGGATACAACTGCATGACTTAACAACAACAAGATGTGGAATACAAAATTCCCATAGGTGTGGAGAAAAGGGACAGAGACACTCAGTCAAGTCTGAATGTCAGAATTAAAGAGAAAGGTCCTTTCACTGTAGATATGATGGCTTTAAACTATTTCACTGTTCAGAAATAGATACTCAGGTTTTCACTTGCAATAGACCTCCATTATGTAGTAGCTTAATTTATTTGAATAAAATTTCCCATTAATACACATTCAAAACAGTACAACAGTATAAAACCAAACTTCAGAAAACAAAGCATGAGTGTGACTATAAGGGCAGCAGATACAGGTATTCTTCACATAATGACTATTTGTTCAGTGATCATTCAAAATTATAACAAAGTTGAACAAATGGTAGTTATGGTTAGTCTTCAAAGTTACAGCCATTGCAGCATCCCTAAGGTCATATGATAAAAATTTAGATTCTTGACAGCCCGCCCACATTTACAAACACAGTATGCACTTTGGTTCTCCCCACCCACCTATCTTCCCACCATCTATGCCCTTCTGGCCACCCTGCAGGCTGTTGCCACTTACACCTGCCATTCGCACCCCATTGCCCCCAGCTGTCCTTTGCTGTCTTCTTCCTCCCACTGCTAAGGTGCAACTGGTTGAGAGAGCTCCTGACCCTTTGGAAGACCATGGCAAGGCTTCACAAAGGACCAATAGCTGCCTTTTAAGGGAGGGCCTGGGAGGGCTGGTGCAAGTCACATGCAAATTGGGGGAGGATCTGGGAGGGGTGCTTGTGGGCAGTAAGAGAAAAAGTGGGTGTGAGTTACCAGAGATAAAAAGTGGGCATGAGTTACAGAGAGACTTGCAACCATAACTGCCCGCGTCCCCCTTTACTTTGCTTGTAGGAAGCCGGCAGAGAAGGTTGTGAATGGTGACCACATGGCTATGACTACCTGTGACATGGTAATAATGAGCCAGGCACCCAAATAACGATCATGTGACTGTGAGGAGCTGCTGCAATGGCTTGAACCTCAAGGATTATTATATGTCTATTTTTCCAGCACTGCTGTAACTGAATAGTCCCTAAAAGAAAACTACCTGTATAAAGTTTTTTTTGTGAAGCAGTGATTTTAATTAATTTAAAAAATTAACGAGTATTTTTAGATCTTCTCTGTCGGCACTTTTTATTTTTTTATACCATTTTGGTTATTTCATAGCTTATTCATTGTCTTTAGCATTTCATTACTTCTTTATCTTTGTAGGCACCCTCTCTCAGCCCATCTCACCTCACACAGTTGTTCATGTGGGGGAAACAGGACAGAGTATGATTATATTTGCCTCCTTGAGTTATTTATAAAAATAATAAAGGCAAGATAAAAAAAATCTAAAACAAACGAATATAATGGGATGAAAGTGCACCTGGGGAAAGAATCTAAGTTAAATGAAGAAAGCTGTGAGCTTCTCTATCTGGAATGACAAGAAGCAACCTGCTTTTCCAAAGTCCTCAAGGAGGACAAAAAAAGCCACAGCTCCATCCCAGCTATTTCCAAGCCGAAAGAAACCACGGGTTTCCTGGAGATGTCTGTTTGGTGTGAGCCAGTGGAGACAGACAGCTCGTGCTGCGGGGAAAAAAATCAGAGCACTTTTATGAGATCTATCGAAGTCAGGAACAGCGTCTCTCCAGAAACAAACCGCTGCGACCTTGGGGCACGGGGGCCGACGTCGATGCTTGTCAGGTACCTAGCCCCGTCTAGCCTGTCTGCAGAGACGGCGAGATACCACTGACCGTGACTGCTGGATGCGTTCAACACCCGTGAAGGATGCACTCGGCACAGCGAAGGGACGCAATCGCGGTGCTGTGCGTTAAAACACACAGACACACACAAACGCTGGCCCCGCCACAGCTCCCACACGCCCGTCTGAAAGAGCAAGCCTCCCGCCGCTAAAGGAGCAGTCGCCGCCGTTTCCCAGCAGGAAACAGATCCGCATTCAGCTGCGCTTTTGGCCGCTCGCGTCCACCCCCTTACTCCAAGCTGCCGCCGAGCAAGTCCGATGAAGCTGAACTGGGGCTTTCTTCCCCTCCCTCTCCGAGAGCCCTGCCCTTCTCCTGCCATGGGCCAGGGGATTGGCTGAGGGGGGCCAAGAACCCCCCTCCCGACTTTTCCATTGGCTGGACACCCTGATGGACGGCTCCGAGAGCAGGTGAAAGGGGTACGCGCTTGCTGAGGGGTCTAGCCGAGCCGGGCTGAAAAAGACTGTGGCGGTAAGGAGCGGATTCGGAGGGGAGCTGCTGTTGCATTCTAGGACGCTGTGGCCATGGGAGTGGAAGTCGAGACAATTTCTCCGGGAGACGGTACGGCCCTAGTCCTACCTCCCTTTGTGGCTATCGAGGAGACTGCGGAGATAGGAGGGGGAATGGTAGCCCCGGGAGCTGGGGAGGAAGGGTGCGCGCGCCGCCGCCGCCGCCTCTACAATTGCTGCAGGGGCCAATGTGGCATCTGTGGGGAGGGGGGAGGTGTGTCGTATGTGTGAGAGGGAACGTGGAATATCAGAGTTCAGAACAGCTGGCGGCGACGCGTTTGGGACAGGAAGCTGAACTGGAGGAGACTTCTAGTCCCGCCTTCAGCACGAAAGCCGGCTGGGTGACTTTGGGCCGATCGCGCGCTCTCAGCCCAACAACCTCCCGGGCGGGTTGTTGTGAGGAAAATAGGAGCGAGAAGGCGTTTTAAATCGGTTTGCTGCCTTGAGTTTCTTTATAAAAATAATAAAAGTGGGATATTAAAGAAATAAGTAATATTTTGTCAAAGAGAGGGTGCACTAGATAGCAAGAGGATGATGGACGACGTCAGTGCTATGAGGCAGTGGAGGGAAAAGGCAGGCAGACTCCTCTGATGTACCAAAGGAAACGCTGAATCCAGGAAAGTGGTCTGTGTGGCGCAGCTCCTCCCCATCTATTTTACTGGATGTCGTGTACTTTATCACTCACTTTTATTTCCTTTGCCGTACTGTTACATAAAGTATTTTTAAGTTGATTTGGGCTGACCAAAGCAATCTGGTTTCCTCATATGTCTTCCGTAGCATTTGGAGGAAGTTTGAGATCGAAGCTGCTGAGGATTTGGGTGTCTTTTCTCCATATATTAGGAACTGGAACCCAAGAGAAATCTAGAGGTCATTCAAACAGCAATTTTAGAAAGCAAAATCTGCATGAAAAGTGCCAGGAGAGAAGAAGGACTAATAACAATGTTTCCTTGCTATCAAGCAAGAAAAACTGGATTTCCTGATTTGGAATACAGAGGCTGGTGTCTTTCCAGAATGGCATAAAGAAGGAAAAAAATCTAGAGGGCTCTGTCAGTTGCAGTCTTTGGCAAGAGCAGCCACCCCCAACAATTAGGGATATTTAAATGGCATTTACTGACAGCTGCATAAACCCGAGCATGAAGTAATTTAGTAAGGAGAGCAAATTATAGTGATCATCACCATTTAGCAGACAGAGCAGATCTGTTTCTTGATGCCAATCTGGAGAACTTTTATTCTTAGAGCAGCCAATGTTACAGCTGCAGCTCTAGTAGCAAATGAAGTTCTGGGAGAATTTGGAGAAGTAGTCAGTAATTGCTGGAAATTATAATGATATTAAATAGTAGTGATGCAAACCCATGTTGGTTTGCAAAGTTCTTGATATTAAGGAGTGTTTGTCTGGTAGCATCTTTTCTGACTAATTAATTTCATTAAAAGTTATCAATTTTTTTGAGCTGCAGTCCACTTCATCAGATGTATAGAGAGAGTCTAGACTGATGTAGACTTTAAATTGGGGTGAGGTATAGGGGAGGGGAAAGCAGATTACATGTGAAACAAATTGCAAGTAATTTTTCAGTTAAAATTGTAATGTGTTAAAAACCCATAGTGTTTGTTAACCCCCTCCCCCTTCATCAGAAAATATGCTATCGGACTCTGATTTTTTGCCACCATAAACTGGCACAGATTTCCTCCTATAATGTCCAGGGTCCAATGTTGAAGAGAATGAATTTCATAGATGGCAGACTGACATTGATGTAGATGAAATACAAGGCATCGGCAGAGCTTGGTGTTATGGTATCTCTGCAGAATTCAGATTAAAATTTTTTGTTTAGCATATCTCATGACACAAGGAAGACTCCTCTGAATGCCTGAAACAGTTGTATGCTTGTTCTCAGCTATAAAGTTTTTGCAAAACTTTCAGTCCTTAGTAGTTGGATGAAATTATGGACCAGATAATAATAAAGCCTTCACAAAGTATAAGACTCTAAGTTTCTGATAGTCATGATGATTGTTCAGCACTTCTTGGTTCAGAGGAAGAATATTTCTGATGGTTAGTTGCTGGGAAACAATTAAAACAGGGAGCTATTGCTTTCCAACCTGAGATTATTAGCTTCTCAGAGGCATTAAGTTTGCCATTGTGGGAAATAGGCCATTTATGTGATCTGGGATTTTTTTTCTCTTACTCTGTTCAAATTATATCAAAAACATTTCTTTAATAATTGCTGAGCAAATGAGTTTTAAAGGGGATGTGTAGAAGGCATCTTAGAATAAGACAGTGTTTACTGCCTCTGTGTGACTGATTGATCTGTCAAAAAACAGTCCTATTGCCAATTTCTGATCAAAGTGCTAATCTAAAAACATTATTTGTGGATAGTTATAATTTAGTTAAAAATGGTTGATTTTTCTGTGCAGACTACTTTATATCTGAAATTATGTTTTTAAAAAAACTTGAATTTATTAATAGGTACAAGTAATTATGATTTATTCCTTTTCCATAGATTCTTTGTTATGAGGTAATGTTAATTATTCCAATTTTGTTTTTGAAAATCAGGCTAAGTTCCCATATAGTTGTAGATTAAACTCTGGGTTTCCTTGAAAACTTATCAGAAATTCTTCAGAAAGACCAGTCTACCAGAATAACATCTAATTAACCCTTACATTTTTTTTCTTTTTCAACGTGCAATAAGAAGAGATTACTGGGCATTTCATGGCATATTATTGGTTTGTTGGGCTTAAGAAAACCCAGTAATGGTTAACACAAAGTAGATGTCTCCTGAGGTACATTTTACCAGAGACTACAAAAGATATGACAATAGGTTGATGTGGAGGGTTTTCCCCAAGGACATACAATTTTAAAAACCTGAGTCTGAATAATGCCAATATGAAGGGAATAATGAAGAGACATTACATTGTGGGTGTGTGATTTCGCAATGTGTGACTTTCCTTTACCAGTACAGATTGTTTGGCTTTTCTTTTTAACATTAAAAGCCAAATTGAATTTTATATTTCTCTTGTATAATTTTATGTGTTAGTTTATAACTAAAAGTATATTTTTACCAAAGAGATATTTAATAACTTCTTTTAAAGTATGTATAATATTTTTTACAGGAAGGACATTCCCAAAGAAAGGTCAAACATGCGTAGTCCATTACACAGGTAAGGCCCATTGTGAATAAAGTGCATTTTTTATTAATGTTGCTTATTCTTTTAATTTCTTATATATCCCCTCTCCCCACATTCATATTTAGGAATCAATGACATTCTAACCCTCTCAATACTTATTTCAGATAAAGATGAATTATGTTCATTGATATGAACTTGATCATTGATACCATGTCTGTGAAGACTCTCACTCGTCCAGGGCAATTGCATCGCAACAAAGTTTAAAAAACAGGCATCTGGACTGGACCTCCCTCAAGTCGAAGACGTTTCAAAGCCTTTCGGATTAAAGGCGAAACGTCTTCAACTTGAGGGAGGTCCAGTCCAGATGCCTGTTTTTTAAACTTTGTTGCATTGATATCCATGTTACTAATAAATTAACTTAGCCCTTCCAGCTATATGTTCACCTATCCAGCCCTCTTTGCAAGGATGATCTTGAATGGAGATAGACACTGAGGCCATAGGAAAACAGCAATTTAGTGAAATTTGAAAAGTAGAAATAGTTCTAGTGCTGCTGTGCTACTTCTCCCATTCTTGACTTTATTGCCCTCCCTAGTCATTTGCTGCAGGATAATAGTTAGGAGGCAAGATAAGCCTCAATGTTTAAGGCAGTGTCTTTGAGGTATGTAAAGGTAGAGCTCATTTTGATCCCAGAATGAATTATGGAAATTTAAAAATCTGCCAAGCAAGGAACTTTAGAATCCAAGGATTTTTACTCAAATATTACTTTACAGATGTCATAACCAATTAAGAAGATATAATACAAAATAATTCCTTTCAAAAAAGATAGTATTATTCCTGTAAAGACTCCATCAAAATCTCAAAGATTATACTATTAATAGCAAATATTTACTCCCAAAATTTGAGGCAGGTGTTTTTAGAATGATGAAATTTTCTAGCTATGTCTAAATTCTAAAACATTGTTTAGTTGCCTGGAAGGGTGACCTGATTAGAAGTGTGGCTATTCAAATTCTGTTTGGCTTACTCTAATAAGAATTGCCCTATATATGCATATTTATGCAGCTAAGATAAATGTAGACCTGGAAATGAGTATGGGGAATAGACTGTTATAATATTAGTTCATGCAAAAGTAAATATATCAGAAGTTAATTGGATCTGGTATGCTGTTGTAAATTTTGTGCAAATACAATGAGTCTGAAACTGTGATAGAATTGGATCTAAAATGATGACTATAGGACTTGAAAATGATGACTATAGGACCATTTAAAATGATGACTATAGGACCATTCTTGATCATGAATCTCATTGGCTGAATTTAGGACAATCACTCTCCTTCAGGCCCCCAAATCAAGCGTTATTGTGAGAATAAAATTAGGGAAAACACTTATGTATGTGATAGAAGTAAAGTCAATATGGGGAAAGATAGAATATCAACACAATAAATAAATATTTGGTGCAGAATTATTAGGGTGAGCAGATCCTCCTCCAAGACTGATAATAATTTAATTGTTGAATATTTATGAGTTCTGGAAGGAAAGATACTTTTCATATATTTTCCCCCCGTACCAGAAATGTACTTTGGCCTTTTTGTTTGTTCTTTCCACACTTTTTTTCTCATGTCTCAAGTTGAATTTTTCCTGAATCTTATGATTCCATTTGGTTCAAGGCAATCAAGCTTGGGCACTGCACAAATATACTTTTTGATTCAAGAAGGAAACAGTGTGCCAGATAAAGAAATCTAATCTAATAGAAAAGATACATGTGTCTTCCTAACTGGATGGAAGACATCTGTTACAGTGTGATGAAAATTGCATTGAAAGTAACATTACTGAAAATTGCACCAGCACACACATTATAATTGTGCCCTAAGAAAGATAAGCCAGCCAAAACTGGTTTTGCGATAAGAAACTTACAATTTTATTGTTTTTACAAAGCTCCATTTTTTGAACTTGTTATATGCATGTTTGTGGAAGATGTCATCTCAAATATTGGGGGGGATTGCCCTATTTGATATTGCTACAACCAGATGTCTGGATGCCTTCCATCTTGATAATGTTCAGGAAGCTCATAGTGATTTTGCTATTCTCCTAGGTTTTGGGCCAGAGTTGAGTCTGCTGGACATAATTTTTTTGTATGTTGTTTGGAGACTGCTCTTGATTTTGTTTTGCCTTTTGTAATTTTTAAACAATAAATTTAAAGTATAAGCTGACTACAGTCATTGGCAGTCGGATGGCGATGTATGAACTTTGTATGAACTTTATAATCCATCTCTGGGTTGAGGAAGGCTACACCTTTTGACTGTGGGTTTTTCCATTCAGCTGTTTAAAGGATGAGCACCCCTTCTAAAAGAGAGACTAGCACCCTAGCTATATTGCTGGCAGCTGTCCTTTCACATGTTTATTTCCTCTCCATGAGATCAGACAATGTGGGAAAATACAGAGTAGTGTGAAAAATATCTATGAATGATTGAAAATAAGACATAGAGGTGATATGTGAATAATTATTGGTGTGATTAAGTAAGTCTTGATACATCAGTTTGGTCTCCCATTTGGATAAGCAGCTGCTGGTACTTGTTAGTAGAAGAAAAAGAAGAATGAGATTCATTTTTAAGAATAGAGATTTTTTTTAAGGGACAGACTTTTGATTTGTAAATATGGTATATAGACATGGCTAATAGTGGAAACTATTTAGCATCTAGCCCAGTGTTTTATGAAATCATATTCCTAAAAATATGGCAATAAAAATATAAAGAAAATGATCAAATGAAGCTTCATTGTCTTTTAGTTGACTAGTAATGAAGATGATACAGTTATTTCATGAGAAATAGGGAATCTCAGGTTTAAAGACAATCTCAACCACTGAATAAGTTTGGCTTGGCTAATATATATTATGCAGAGCTTTTAAACAGTTTTCAGCTGAATGTATTGCACTCACCCAAGTAATTAGGATTAATTAAAGAAATCATGGCTTAGCTATATTAGGTTCATTCACTGCCTATCCATTCTTTTAAGACTGTTGTAAGAATTCATTAAGCAAAGGAAGAACCAAGTATCTGAAGCATGTTTAAATAAAATAAATGTCCACATTATATCTTGCTGATATGACCCTTTGTTATTTTATATTAGATCATATATTCCTTTTGCCTGTAACTGGCAGTGTTGTTCCAGTGTCAATTAGAGACTGAGCAGGCTGTTTATTTAATGTAATAAGATACAATAGAAACCTTGGTGTGAACCTTGTGTATAGCCAGTTTATAATATTATTAAATGAAATTGCATGTGTCACTATTGTTGTGCAAGACAATTGGTGCAATGCAGTTGGTTTTCATAGATGCTTGTGAAGATCATGCAGTTGGTGAGCCTTTCATATTGCTTCATACAAAGTTTTATATCATAACTTCAGATAACAGAGTTTGGTCATTTATTCAGGTGGATGTGAAGCCCCCATGTAAACTTACAGAATTCTGGGCTGTGCATGAGATATCAGTAGCAAATCATAACCTGCTTTGGCCACAATTTCCTTCCTTAATAAACATGAATTAAACAATTGTAAGAGATGGGAACCTAAGAATTACATATGGTGTACAACTCTAATTTGCAGCCCCCAGTATATTGGTGGGTTGATTTTCCTGCTATTTTGAGGCAGGAAATATATAGAAGCTGTAGTGTAAGGCCTAAAACACACTTAAAATTTAAAAAGCAAGGCATTCCCCACAACAAAAGAGTAATATAAAAATCCAAAATCTTACCTTAAATCACAATCCCATCTACTGTGGTCTCTGAACAACCAAAGATACGAAATATAGTCCTTGCTCATGAAAAGGTTGCCTCTGACTGATCTCAAAAGCCCTTGGCAATTGGCAACAGTACTCTATAATGAAGTTAACAATAATTGCCAATAATTACATTAGTATAGACTTATTTAATAGATAAGACCAATTAAAATAAAGAAGTAGTAGTAGAAATAAATAAATGATGGCATTTGATAAATTTTTGTCTCGGCGTTCTTTAGGGAAAAAATGAGCACTTTTCAGCATCATTCTAGTGTTTTTAAAGATTGACAAAGAGGCTAGGTGAATAATTGAACAAAAATGTATCAGAGATGATCATACAAGATTCAGATATCATCATTTCCATCAATCTTATCTCTTTTTTCTGATAATATGTGGCATATCAATAGAAGAACTGCCACAAAATATAAGCTTTTCTCATGAAGTATCCCAGGAGGTCCTCTTTGTTTCACAAGTGGACTCCTATCATTTCTGGCAGGAACATACACAATGCTTACAACTTTTATTTTAGTTCTTTCTATTCTTAGAATTAATCTTTCTGCTACGACATGAGGGCTGAATTCAACTGGACACAAGTCAGAGCTGCTATTAAAATCTACTTTGCGGCAATAAGAGTGATGAAACATCACTATTTTTCCACACTTATTGTGTCCATAGAGTGTTGCCCGGCACCCTTGTTTAGGGTCACCTGGTCTCCCCTAGGCTGGGAGGATTCAGGTGAGCACTTTCAGGCCGTGCGGAGGAATTTGTAGAAGACCTGATAAAGAAAGTGGCTTGGATTCAGTCCCAATTGGAACCTGTGTGTGGTGCAGGTCTTTTCGAGGTGACTGGGGTGGGGTCTTATCCGATTATCTGGGAACAGAGGCACAGTGGCGCAAGTGGTTAAGAGCTCAGCTTGCCAGCTGGAAGGTTGGCAGCCCGAGTTCAAGACCTGGCACTGCTGTGCAACAGGGTGAGCTCCTGCTGCTCCACCTTAGTTCCTGCCCACCCAGCAGTTCAAAAGCGTGCAAACACAAGTAGATGAATGGGTACTCCTTTTGGGGGAAGACGGTTGGCAGCAAGGGAAGCAGGAAGTCAGTGCTGGACCTACCTGAGCAGGAGCCATAGAAGAAGCCACTGGATATGAACACCCCCGGTCAGCTGAGGGGGTGGGGTTTAATGTTGAAATGTTTTATGTTGAAATGTTAAAAAATGTTAAAATGTTGATTGTGAGCCACCAAGAGACCGAGAGGAGATTGGCAGTATATAAATATGATAAATAAACATTTCAATTCTGTTGGACCTGATGAAGCGGACAGTTAATGCTGTTAGGGCAACTACTTGTCCCTCCTCGCTGGTTAAAGCTTCCAGAATGGTGACAATCAGGTGGATTCAACCAGTGATAAATTCATCACTGCAAGAAGGGACATTCCTGGCACCTTTTAAGGAGCCCTGGTCCACCCCCTCCTTAAAAAAAATCACTGGATCCTACCTGTCTAGACAATTTTCATCCAGTTTCCCACCTTCCCTTTTTAGAGAAGGTGGTGAAAAAGGTGCATGATAGCTCCAGAGGATCCTGGATGAGACAGATTATCTGGATCCCTTTCAGTTTAGGTTCGGGCCATCAGGGAGGAGGCAGCCTTCAGCTCGAGGGCAAGATGTTCCAGAGGGCAGGAGCCACAGCAGAGAAGGCTCTTCTCCTAGAACCCGCCAGCCAAAATTCCTCAGCCGACGGGAACCAGAGAAGGACTCCTCTGCTGCTTCTGGTGGGTCGGGAACTCCCCACCGGGGTGACACAGTTCCTCAGTTTGCCTGGTCCCATGCTATGAAGGGCTTTGAAGGTTAATATTAACACCTTGAATTGCACCCAGAAGCAAACTGGTAACCAGTGCAGCTCGCAGAACAAAGGTGTTATGTGGGCCGATCTGTTGGCCCCTAAAATCATCCGCATAGCTGCACTCTGAACTAGCTGCAATCTCTGGATACTCTTCAAGGGAAGCCCCATGTAAAGTGCATTACAGTAGTCCAGGATTGAGATGACGAGGGCATGAGTGACCGAGTGTAGGGACTCCTGGTCCAGGAAGGG